>JAPYYZ010000851.1:0-20228 GCA_030522705.1 Eretmocerus eremicus
CGACTGTAGCCAAGCATGGGATACCGTAGGAAAAAATGTTATCTTCGACAAAACCCTAGTAACACAAAAATCAAAAGTTTTTGAGAATGGCCCATATAGTTTTACTCGCATCTGCATACCCATGCCGGAACATTCGTACTCTTTGTCAGGTAGTATTATGTATACAATAGAAGGAGTTATTATTGAAAAAAAACCTGCAATCCCAGTTTACAGGAAATCCTACCAGGAATTTTTTCCGCTGTCTTCCCTCTATTTTTTTCATCAAAATATGAGGATTTTAGCTTGATACCAACGCGAAGAAGAATTTTGGGAATATTTTACTACTCACACAAACTTCATACACATCACAAGCGCGATATTGACTATCTTAGATTATCTCTCTTGTGATTGAAGTTGATCGCTTTCTTGGCGGAACAATTATCTATACCTGTATGCTCTCTAGTACAAATTTGTACAGCCCTCGGTACAATTACTCTAACTCTCATGAGGTCGTTGCCGCGAAGTCATTCTATATGCTTCGAACGACTCGTCTCTGATCATAGGTAGATCGATAAGTACCAACGCGATTCAATGCTGATGGGATCATTGACCCAGGAGTCACACCGGACTCATACGTCAGTAGATCGAATGCATGCGGTGTCGAGACTATTTACGTGACTCGCCCCAGAATTCCAGTTTACATCACACATTATGCGGTTCGTTCGGAATTCTTGCGTTCCTGCACTTACTCGTATATGTCAGGTATACGTACCCTATCACACGTATCTAGACATATATACTGGCATTGCATATCCCGAAACACGCAGTGAATTTCGTCACAGCCTCAGTCTAGCCACGCCATGGATGTGCTGTACCATAGAATAAATTTAAATACGCCAGCTAGTAGCTTGTAAGCTTTATGTTTGTAAACCAGATAATATTCAGGGCCAGCGGGAGCCGAGCGCGCAAATCGCTCGTTTCATGCCCGCCCACGCGCGCCGAATTTCTGGATCCTGGCGTTGGCTTTGTAGAGCGTCTCAAGAAGATGCCTCGCCCTGCAGATTCTTTCGTGAATACGTTGCGTTTCTTTATATTAATTCTCACATCTTGCGCGCTTACTTCGAGAAATCGACAGATCTAATGTAGACACCTAGATATCTTATTTAGAATTGAAATTCATTCTACCCCGCTGAAGCCGTGGAGCACATTGAATATTCTACATTTTAGAAAGTGAGAAAAAATTCATTTCACGGATCAGGAATCTATATCACACTCATCGTGTAAGAAATATTTCAGTCATTGTCGTCTATACTGCAAATTCACGCTTGGCTTTCGACTGCATTTTGAGTTGATCAATCTTGAATTTTGCAGGAATGTATAGATGTGCTCCGCCTGAAGGATTCGTTGGTACATGTCCGAAAAATGCGTAAATTTTCCGAGCAATCCTCATTTATTTGAATAATCATGCATACATTTACCGACCTATTCTTGTCGGCCATCTTCTGGGTTCAAAATGATATCGCAGTTAATAATCAATACGGATCAAATTAGTTTGCATGGTTTAAGCGCTGCTTGGCAAAATTACGGTATAATCGCACTTTCTTAGCAAGGCGAGCCACAGGCGCGTCTGTGTCACTAGTCTGGATATTGCTAGACATTGCGACAACGATCTTAGCTCCAGTGGTACTTGTTATGAATGGTGGTCCCGAAAAAAAGAGGATCTCGGTGAGAGGCGTGAATATCCGAAGAGAGCAAGATTATTCGATCTTATCTATATTCTCGGTTCTCTCTATGTACAATGGTTGGAGTTTCGAGCCACACTGGATATGTGCTCTTGCGCGAGGACAAAGCTCGAGTGGTCAAGCTGCCTGTCGCTATCCGAGTCAGATCACTGGGATATATCATAGTGAAAAATCTATGAACTAATTCCTCAGAAATTACAAGAGTACTGTCAAGCGCCTCGTCAGGAGTGACACGTTTTCCTGGAGATGAGTAACCGAAGCCGCGAGTCGTTGCAAGTAGTTACGGCGGGACTGGCCAGACGTCGAGACTGTTTTGGTTCAAGTCAAGGATGAAACCACACTCGAACAACTGCTCTAATGTTTTAGATGAGAGATTGATGTATGTCCAACTGTCGAAATTTTGTATAGGAAACACAATGCATGGGTATCTTGGACAAATCTTTTCATCCAAGATACCCATGCATTGTGTTTCCTGTACAAAACTGTTTTAATGCTTCTTCAACACCCCACAATGTAAATATGGACAGAGTGATCTTGAAATGAACAAGAGTTACGCTGGACCGGTGCAGTGTAAAAACGCGTGCCTCGCGATACACTGAGATAGAAATATGCAGGTGAAAAAGAGTTACAATGAGTCTGTGACTACAGCAAATCAGAGCGCGAGACGGCGCGAGATGAATCGATGGGAAAAGCACGGTCATTGAGGAAGCGTCAAGAAACCTCCGCTCGTCCGCTGCATCCCGAGCGTCTTCCATGGGCCTCACCCGATGTTGGTGAGATTATCCGGCGACTCGAAACCGCAGTTTTCCCAAACTGCAGGTCAAGACTGCGTCTGAGTCCAGCTGTTATATGCGACGATGGCGTTGTATCAAGATCCAATTTTAGTGTAAAAGACTTTGATCATCGACCGTTACCCATCATCTCAATCAGCCGTTCTCGAGATCGTGCTCCATCGAAACAGTACAGGAGCTTCAAACGAGCCCAGAATTCAAGCTGCAGATTATGCCACTGCGCCGCGCGGCGAGCTGTATCGAGAGGATCGAGAAGGAGCGGCGTTCGAGTTGGGTGCATTGGCTCAGCCGCCATTATGGCAGAGCTGCTCCCTCCCGCGCACTCCCTCCACTCCGACCATCTTTTCTCCGCCCTCTGTTGCGACTGATATACTGCTGCGTACTGCGGCGCTGGAGCTGCAACGGCTGGCCCGTATACCTATGTACAAGTCGCGCGCAACAATAGGCATGCAGCGCTGGCAGTCTCGCGTGCACACACTCATCGATCGCCCGGGGTGTATCCACAAGCAGCCCGGCACGACACGATTTACCATGCGGCAGCATCGGAGATTTTCGTCGTGTCGGACATTTCTGAAAGCAACCTAACGTATTGTGTATAAGTGTTCCAGAGCTTTCGTATTTGCAAGCTCGGTGCATTCGATGAATCACCACGCGGCATAACTTACAACTTCCCCATTTTTTCTACATAATTCTTCGGAAGCACATTAATCCTTGACTACGCGCTCGATTCCAATGGAAATTAGATGGCGGCTGTCGCATTTAGTCCTATTATCATTTTTGGAAGTGATTTGCCGGGGAAATGCGTTATCCGGTTGGAATTCTTACCTGTCACTTGGAATTTTAGAGGAATATTCCTCATCACCATGAAAAATGTTCCATCAAATGTCTTATGGAGGATTTGGAGGAGAAGGCGCTGTATCATGCTCAGCGGCAACGTGGGATGAGATCTTGAAAACAGTCACAAGTACTAACAACTGATTTGATTCAGATGTATAGGTATCATAGCACAATGTCAGACTTTTCGGGATCATGGTGAGGGGTAATATGAGTTTGCTGAATTCAAGTGATCAAGACATGCAAAGGAGTGGATTGCACTAGATATCCATTAATCACTATAGACGGCCATCTGGGTTGGAACACTGATGGTGCTGGTAAAATCAATAAAACAAAAAATGTGATGTAAGTTCTTGGCAGGCTACGGAGTAAAGTCTGAATGTCACATCGTCTTAGTATCATTTTTTATGATATCTCATACATGTAATAATCGCACGAGGTTGTGCAACCATCATCATGAAGTCTTTGGAAATAATTCATAGGTAAATCATAAACGCCACTCAGGGGAAAAATTAGACTTTTGAACCACCCTCTGATTTGAAAAGAGACTGCATATGACCCTCGGTCTATATAGTTTGTCCTGTCACTATGATGCGTTACAAGATTTATACAACCAGCTTATGCATGGGTTCCTTGAAATTCCACTAAACTTCAAAGTGCGATCAAGTATAATTGAGCTCTCTGATCACAGCTTGTATGTGCATATCTGCAGCAAGAGACACTACTCTTGCACTTGGATCTCAGCTCTGGGACTTGCACGCGTGATAATGATCATCGCGCAAGACACATCAATGCTGTGGCTCTTCAGATAGAATAACGAGACGTGCGTAAGTGCAAACAAATTGAAAGGCGTCGAGGATGCAGGGAGAGTGAATCAGGACAACTTTTTGCGGAAGACTGCATATTTTTAAAAATCGCTAAAACAGCACTCGAGAGCAGGATGGCGTGAAGGGGCCGCGTGTTCTATCACCACGTGAAATGCTCGTGGATAAAGGACGTTTGTGCGGCACGTGCACGACAAGCAGCATGAGCAGCGTCGCTCTTTTAGCCTCGTGTGCTGACTGAGAAAATCATCACCATCATCTCGCGAGAGATTGAGAGATGGCGAAAGGAGGAAACGCAGAAAATGGGAAATGTGCTGGGAGCTCAAGCGCGTTTCAATGTGCTACGAATTCCAAAATGCAAGCGTGCCATGGTGTTTGTGTGCAATGAGAATGGGCAAACGAGAGTGATAGAAAGAGTGCAGCTTGCGATAGAGCGAATGAGTATAGAGTAGTCAAGAATGTGAGCGCGCGAGTGGGCGGAGACAGCGCGTGCCCGCGAGAATGAGAGAGAGAGAGAGAGAGATTTGAGGGAGAGAGATCTCGCAGAGCTTTCACCCTAATGAAGTGTTTTCGACAGTTCATACTGTCAATGCAATGCGACGCTCGTGGCTCCCCCCCCCTCTCTCTCTCTCTTTCTCTCTTCAATTTTCATCGCTGGCATGACCGTTTCCGCAGGATTTTACGTTGGAGCCATCAACTTTCTCTCATATGATTTTGATCGCTATTGAGGATGCTACGAAAGGCTAGTTAGTAACTCCAACAGGTTTCTCCATATTGCTCCACGCAACTAGATAGTTTTACTAGAATGTCTGACCAATTCTCTAGTCAAACAAGTCCCCTTTGGTCTAAACTTGCATCGCGCAGAATGTACGAGAGATCTCACTACCAATCTCAAAATAGAAATGAGTGAAAAAATCCGCGTCATAAAAGCCCGTTATCTCATATTCATTTAGACCGCGCGGCCGTCAAAGAAAGTCGCGTGGCACAGTCACTGAAAATCTACAAGTATAAGCCATTGTTCAGATCGTCGTCGTCGCAGTTTCGTTCGTTTGCACCTCCTCTCCGGCTGACGCCCTTCCTCTGCCAACCCTCTCCAGCCTCATTCATTAATTAACAGGCTTTGTACTTTTAAACGATGTTAAATAAACGGCATTGTTCGGTACCCGGCAAAAGCAGAGGAAAAGCAGTCACCATTATGCCTCGAGTTCGGCGCCTCCACTTTCCTTCTTCAGCTATGCTGATGGCTGTCGCCGAACCCTAGCTTCTCTCGACCATCTTGTTCCCTCCCGAAACTGAAATATTGAGGGAGGAAAAGCTGCAGAGGCTCATTGTTTCAAGCAAATATTCTCGCGCTCTCCTGTCGTTCTTCTTCTACGCTCTTTATCTTCCATTTTCTCTCCCTTGACTCTTTCCATTGTTGAGCGAGTTTTTGCGCGCGCACGTTCATCCCTCCTCCTGGCGCATGCCTCCTCTTGGTACCCTTTTTGCCCGCCCACGCGCTGCCCTTTGCGCTCGCCTTTCTTCCGCAGCGCTGGCTCATTGTTTTCTTCATTTTACCCCGTTCCTCGCGGACATTGTTCCTCCGTGTATACGCTCATAGTCCTGGCATTTCGACCTCCTTTTCATTCTGGCCCCTTGTCCCCCTTCTGCAAATGGAAAGGAGTTTTTCCGAACCGAGACGCCCGCTCGATAGACTTCTGCGTTCATTTTGGAACTGGATCAAATTTTGATGAGCTGTTGCGTTTGTTGGAAAATTGATGATTGAGATCTTCAAAATTGAGCAAATCTAACGTCGTTCTTTGTAAATGTGACTCGAATGCAATAAGGTCCTTAGAGACTTTTGAGGCCGCCGAGCTCCAATCAGTAGAAACAGACCGGATGTGGTCAGACATTCGACCGAACTTTCACTCAACGTAATTTACTTGGAGGTGTTGGAGCTTTTGAAAGCCAAATATCCAGTCGGCTCATGGAACAGTGAATATCGTATGATATTACTTACCACTCCGGGAAAAATTCTAATTCTAATCAATTTGACTCAATGACGATAGGAACCCGTAAAAAAGCACGATTTTTTCTGTTTATGCTTTTGAGAACTTTTATCGATGGAATATTGGATGGAGAACCGAGTAACTTTCGAGTCATCAGCATTGACAATTGAAGCTGGATCAGCCAAAACGAACACATTGAAAATTGGCGCGAGCTTGCGGAACTCGTGGCCGCTGTCAGATGGAATAATACGTATGTGCAAGCAACGGAATATCCATTGCGCTATAGATGGGTAACAATGAAACTGTAACCATCGGGAAGCGCACTGTTAAATTCAATTTCGCTTAGTGGTAAAAATGAGAGGAAAAGGGAAAAGCGATGGTGTGAGCAGCAGCAGTAGTACTCAGGGGGAGGATGGGGTTGAAGTACAATGGAGTATGAGCGTGTATGTATGCATTTCAGAAAGCGCTCCAACGATTGATGGGGTTATAAATGGGCCATTATTCTTTCATTCTCGATGAACAAAAACGGTGAAAATGGAACGAGCCTGGCTTGGCAGGCACAATGGAGGATCAACAATATTTTGGTCCCGCTAGCGCGTGCAGCCACGTAAATGTATCTCCGTGGTTACGTAACAAAACGACGGCTTTATGCAGATATAGAGGCGACATTGTACGCTGTGATTTTGTTCGATTCCAACTCGGGCTGCTCCGACGCACAAAGCTGGACCATCCATATTTATCACTATGGATATATTGAATGAACGATCTTCAATGCACTCTCTCATTCCGTCTCATTCAATGATTGCACGATGGGCTTTGTGAAAGGTAGCTGTATTCAGAGGAATTTCAAGATGGCATCAATTGAGACAACAAATGATCCAATTCTCGACTATGAATGATAATATGAGACCCGCGCGGCTAGCCCATTGCACGGTTTTATTTATATCTTGCATATTATACTGTTCAGACATTGTTGTTTCATTACAAAGATTATGAATACGTCTTTGGTCCAGTGCCGGGGAATCGGCATGTATTCAATTACCATCCTAAACTCGTGTATTTTAGGAAACCCACTGCTATTTTGAGGAATTAGAACTTCTCGCAATCATTTGTTCCACTTGATCCATTGGAACCTATCAATATCTCTGCAAATAGGTTGTCTCGCCTCCTCTCGTTCACATTTTCGATTGTCTGTCCCTATTCGCAATGAACAATATAATGAAAACTGTCATAACTATAACTAAAAGACTGGCGCTATAAATTTCAAGATTCCCCTATATCAATTTTCGTCTCGTCTATGTTTCCCTCAAATATCGGAAGCATCACCACAAAGTTTTCTCTGTACGAATCATTTCAATATTTTGCTTGGAGCGATAGGCTTATTTCAAAGCTGATTTTACTGATTGATCAAGTAAGAGTAAGATACAGTATCTGAAGATTAGCTAAAACGATTCCTGAAAAATAAGCTGCAACAGTAATTTTGATCCTGAATACAATAGTGCCCAGAATCACTGGAAGACTATAAGCCTCGTGCATCAAAGTGACTCATTGCTAATCTGAGTTATTTTATATGCTCGCGTTGTCAGGCCCATACTTCAGATGTGATGATTTCCCAGCGTCAACTCTAACTTCTGCAATGGAAGAAGTCGTTATTTGAAATGTTTTAACGGATGGCCTACTATTCATTAACACCTGATATTATTATAATATAAATAGCTTTCTAGTTTCCATCGGCTCATTTTTTTACCATTTCTGCCTCAGCCCATTTTACGCTGGCTACTCATCCTTTTATTGTTGGTCCAATAGCCTTCATTATCTACACAGCTCATTATGCTAGTACTGCGCTGTCTTTCCTGTTATTCCTTCCATTATTCTGTAGTCACTCTGCGTTATGAGTAAGAGGAAGCTGTTCTCCTCGCTCTCATCACATGAGCTGTATCCTACTTTAAACATTCCAACTTAGCAACTCATAATCAGTAGAACCTGATTTCTTCGTATAAAACTCTACAACAACTTACTAAACTTTACATAATGTAAGAGTGGATCGCTTTTAACCGCTCAGGTTTGCTATCCGTAGTCTTCGTTGCTTTGATCGATTGGTCAATTTCCAGATATCAGTTGGATCGGCCTCCATTATTCAACAAGTCATCAATCAATCAGAGTCAACACTGAGAGTACTCTAGTAGATCTACAGCGATGAATTTGCGCAGAATCATTAAGGGTTCCATTCTGCAACCATGCTCTCGATTTTCATGTACAAGTTCAGCTCAAAGCACCGTGAAGAACTCGATGCTCTTATTTTCTTTTTTTGCTTACAAAGCCGTTCTCGCGCAAAACTCTTCCATATTTGTATGCATGCTTCAGTACAGCGCGTATCTCGATTTGCGCAATACCAATGCAAAAATAAAACATTCAGTATAAGCTCTATGAGAGTGACGAAGGACGATGTATCGATGGAAGAGAAAGTGGTGGAAAAAAAGGAAAAGTCGACATTCGCGCGGATGGTAAAGGGGCTGTACGAATGAAAAAAAAAGGTGTAGCATACATGAGCGCGTGAATGAAGGCTTCATTATTTCGGAGGCATTGTGTTCGCGGAAACTGGAAATCCCGGACTCCGGAGCTCTCGGTCGAGAGCATATCGCTCGTTCAAAATGCCTTTTGGTCCAGCGCGTTTGCCCAGTGTCTGTACGGGCATGTATACATTCTTTTACTCTCATACTCACTTTGCACCGCTTGGCCAAAGCCAGGTTGCACTACTTGCGGCTACACTCAGCCCAATCTTTAATATATAATGATAGGGGTGTGTAGTTGCTTTTCTGCTGCGCATTCGATTGCAAACCTCGCGTTGATGCGGCAAGAGCGAGCGTGCCGGGAGCAACTTTGTCCCGCTCTTCACATTGTCGTGCATTGTCGTTGTGAGCAGCGGAAACTCGCTCGGCAACTACTTTTGCCCAGGCTCGCTTGCTCACTTCGTCCGCCGCAAATGCAAATATTCAGGAATTCTGATCTTTTGATTGTTGTGTGGTACACTTTTTCGAGTCTTAAGGCCGTAGAAGTAATATCTCTATTGGTTGAGCACACGGGGAGCATGCTGAGTATCTACATGGAATAGACAAAGTGACTATGAAACATGTGCTACATGGTATTCCGATTTTCCTAGCACTTTATCAGTGTGGTAGGACTTCGCCGTTTTTTTCATCATCATTTTCTCTATACGCTTCTTTTCTCCCAGTTTACACGGTCGAATCGTGCATGAGAAAGTTAACTTGCTAACTCGATGACTCTTTTCCGGGTCTCAAAAAATTACTCTGAGTTGTAAAATATCAAAAACTAGTGTCAAAATGATGAAAAATGACAAATTACACTTGAATAGTGTATTATGCCATTAGGTCATCATATTCTCACTATCAGGCTATCAATGTTACTACATGAAAAGTGCAACAATAACAACAACAACACCAAAATCAACAGCAACAAACAACAACAATCACAACAGTAACAGCACCAATAATCATAACAATAACGACACCAACGACAACAGCTTCTAACAGTAACAACAACAACGGCGACGAAGACAACGATGCAACGATACCCACAACAACAATCAAAACATAACAAAATTACTATCAACACCAATAGGGACGACGACAAAAAAATGACAAGAACATTGACAACAATAACTTCAACAACAAATCAACAGCAGTAACAAACAAAAACGACAACGACGAGGAAGACAACAAAACCATACCAACGTCAACAACAACAGCAGCAACAATAGCAATATCAACAACAACAACAATAGTATCAACTCTAGTAATGTAAACCGTTCACTACAGAATTATTGCGCCTGGTATCAAAAATGACTTCTCCAATGTCAAACGTTTCTGAGGTGATAAAATGGCGGAAAAGGGCAACATCGAGATTTTGAAAAATTATCGGGTTTTAATTTTCTTGCTTCCTCGATTTGATTATTAGACCCAAGTTGTGGTCGAATATGCTCTTCGTGTTGATAGAAATTTTCCAGAATTTTTACGGATTCTTTCAGAGCATTCCAAAAAAAGTTATCACAAACGTTGGAAATCGATTCTGTCCTCCGGAGGAGACAAAATAGTCAACGGGACAACGAATGACACTAACAAAAAAATTGAAGATAATCCCATGAAAAAAATCTCTTAACGCTTTTCTCGAATTCAATTACCGATGGCCAATATTGATGATTGAAGTGAACATTCATCATCAGAAAAAAAAATGAAACATTCATAGATCATCCAAGGTAGATAGTTCTTCACCTATGAACTACCTAAAAATGTGGGATATTTTCAGAAAATATCTCCATTCCATCTTGTTATGTTGATAAAGTGACCACTGTTTCAACTCTATACTATGCGACTCACTATAGGTGCGGCATGGCTACGGCTTCTCAATGTCTGTAGCAACGTCGAAGATATCAGGCTTTTTCAAAACATTAAAGAGAGGTAATCTGACACGACTTTCAGCAAACTCGATAACCATAGTCTTATTGTCAGTCAGATGCTCACCTGCAAATCCCATCACTTTCTCCGCATCTAAAAAAGAGCGTGTCGCAGCGTCTGCACATTGTGGTGCCTCGACCGCATCAATTTTCGTTACAATTAAGCAAATCCCAGCTCCGGACAGCCAAATCCTATTATCCAGGCTCGCGAAAAAGCGAAGCACGAAGAGAGGTTACGAGTCTGTCTTGAACAAAGCTCGAGAGCCGGAGAGGGTTGCGCAAGACGCGAGTGTCGGAACGAGTGCACGAGCCGCAGGCTGTAGAGGAGGCATCGAAGAAGGGTAGCTCTTGGCGAGGGAGGGGAGGTCACATTATTTCGAGACAATGGGGGCCCAGCGGCGACGACGACGAATACGACGTCGACTATACGACGAGGAGGACGAGTGAAAAGAACGAGAACCAAGACGAGTGAGCTGCGCGAGTATAGCGGCACGCAAGGTGAGTTCTAACGAGGGAAAGACAATGGCGACAATGGCAGAGCCGCGCAAGCAAGCAGACGCGGCATAAAGACGGTGCAGCGCCAGGAGCGTCGAGAAAGAGATAAGCGTATGTGAGACAAAGAACCGCCACCCGGACAACACATCTGTGTGTGACCCGAACTACGACTCGGGAAAAATCCTTGCGCGCGACAGATCCTGCTTCTCTGGTCTTTTGGGCCAACGGGCTCGACTGTCCCGCGGCCACTACGGCGTCACTCGATCAGACTCCGCTCTCTCCGCTTCGTCCGCGCTGGACCGAGATCCAAATTAATTCCACGCGCTCTCCGCTATTATCGTGCTAATGAGCCGGAATGCTTTCGAGTTCTCAAGCTGTCTTGGAGAGCTGGTCGATGGACTTTGTGCCATGTTCAACCCGAACGAGTGCGCTTCTTGCAACCGTGATGCGGCAGACAGACTGGTTCAGTAGTTAATGCATTGATGTTGCTTATTGTTTTGTTTACATACCGGAGGCAGAAAGAAAGCGTATTATATTCTTGATAGCAGATTAGAATTTTAGGAGGGATGATTTTTTTTGCTCATCATGCTCTCGTCAGAATTCGATCCTTTAGAAATCAAAGATCGAATCCATCGGTATAATTGCTCTCCATACAAATCATGAGTTGAAACTATTTATACGACTAATTACGTCACATAAATAACAATTGAAGAAATTTCCAGGCTTGTTGTGAATAATCTGAAATGAATATAACCAGTATTGGATGTGGTACAAAAATCATAGCTTCATGTCATGTTCTACTCATCACTTACACTTGGGTTTGAAGAGCGATTGCTTGTGCTCTGATCTCAAGAGTAAAATGTTCATAAGCCCAGCTTTATGAACATTCTTGGAACACCGATCAGTAAACTTAGAGCCAGTTCAACGCACTCTTGCTGGCTTACATGAAGAGGGCTGTCCTCACCTGTAAAGCTCACGGCAACCGAACCCCAGACCGCCCCCCATCATATCAGATTGATTGTCATCATAGATTCTGCGATCCTTCTGTCTCCGTCAGACATTGAACTCTACTCCATTCTCTTGTAATCCGAGATCCGTTGTCTTAGTTCATCTGCGCTCATGCTCGCGGGTCAGCCCCGTGGTCCCGTTTCAGGATGCAGGAAGCAGCCTCGTGCCACTGGGGCAGCATCCCTCATCTCATCTCACGCTCGCATTTGCAATTGTCCATATATATTTGAGCGCCGGCTGGCAACAATGGAGCCTCGTGACAACCTCGCGCTCGCGTGTCAAGGAACGATGGAAACTAGAGAACCCGGGGGTGGGCGTTTTTCTTGATAGATGCTTATCATGAGCCTGTCTCAAGCCCGGGCTCTTTTTTCGAGGCGTCGTATTGTCAAGGCTTGAATGAAGAGCGCGTGCAATACTGTGACACGATTGCAGAGCTCATTCTAGTTGCACCGTTCATTATGTATAGAATATGGGTATGGAGCATGTGCTTGGGTTTCATAGATGATCCTGTAAATATCGAAACTTGTCTGGATTTATTTCTGTACAAAATCATCTCAACTCGAAATCCTGTACACGGTATATGATTCTAGCGTCAATGATGGATTTCGTTCATCCACTAGCGATACACTCCCAACAGGTTGAGCCCAAAGGATGCTCGGAAGATTCGGGTAAATAATATCTAAATTAAAATTTGGGCAAAGGGTTGCAGCATCAGTGACGGTCCGTCTTTCCGATCGAGAGCTCTCCATCGCGACGCGCGAGCCTGATATAAATGATGCTATACACGTGGAGGACTCCTTCTTCCTCCTGCTGCTCCTCCTCGCCACCTCCTTTTCCAGCTCTCGTCGTCTATGGTGTCGTAGTTTTCGCATTGTTGCAGAGTCGCCGACAGAGAGCTTTGTTCTCCATTGTTGAGGCACGCGCGCTACTCTCTGCGAGTCTCGCGCCCGCGATGTCTTGGCAACGAACCGCGCGATCTCCATTGCGAGCTTATACTGACGTTGCAGCCTTTCCTTCGCAGGATAGGATATTTGTTCTTCACTTCTTGTCTCCTTTCGCAGACGCTTAGCTGCACGCTCCTTCTCCATCCGTACTCTCGCTTATTAATTTGCTCGAGTTGCACGCAATTCGAAGATTCCCGAGCCACTTTTTCTTTCTCCTCGCCCTCGACGACAAGCTTCGGCGAGCGATCGAACTGCGTTTCTGATGAGCGGAGAAAAAACATCTATGATTAGATTGTGACTTTCAACATTTGTGTTGTGAACAGTTTTTATTTCTGTCGTATTGAACTTGCATCGAAATTCTTTAAAGTAACTTCACTCTTAAAATTGTCTTGATAGAGAACATACAGTGTAATCGAGAATTGAACTCATAGCTTGAAAAGTTTCAAAAACCACAAGTTAAATGAAAATTTCATGTAACATGTGATACTAGTTGTGACTAAATCGACGTTGAAGGCATTGTCAAGGTTGAATGAGTATTTGGAGTTCAATCTCAATCCGGTTACTTTCAAGATGAAAGGACGTTCTTTACATTTGTTGCGTATCAATTCTCTTCCGAGATTATGGTTAATAAAAGCTTTATTAATTAGACACTCATCAATGATGAGCTACCTCAAAAAATGAATGGTGTGGGACGAACGATATACTTTCCTGCTCCCCAATAGTTAGAGTATCATTGAAGGAGGCTACTCCAGCTATACAGTAGTATGTGTATATGTCGCCAAGGATCACCTGCATCGCGAACCATTCCCCCATAGACAGCTCGTTAAAATGGCATTATCGCCTCCTTCAGGACGAAGAAGAGTCACATTTATGATACCTCGTTCATACCCTCTGTGTCCAAACACGAACCTCATAATCCACTTTTCGTTGCTGGTACACGTCTCTCAGCTCCTAGTGCGGATGTAAACGACGAGGGAAGCGCCAAGATTCCTCATTAGCATAATACTACAACGCGCTCGTTTGCGTTCGCTCACCCCTGTCTATTTACACACATATAGCACACTGCAGTATCTGAGGGAGCGTTTACAAACCACGTGGCTCGCCATGTGAATAAAGGAAGATGATTTGACAAACTACCTCTCTGAGCCCCACAAAGGGAGGGAGTGGTACGTGGTTTTCTCCCATAACCCGGAACACCCACTTTTTCGCGAAATAATACAGTAGAATACAAATGGGTATGAATCACCCCAGACACGCAACTTCTCATCCCTCGCGAAATAAGTGAGGTATCGGCAAGGAACTCATTTTTTTCAAGTCTCTCCTAACTTATCCAATAAGTTTCGTGATTTCCAAGACTATAGTTGCCGAGAGGATGAGAAAATGAATTTTGCTACAATTTAGACCAGGAGTTTTTGGAAAGAATCGACTTTTTCATCAAGAATCCACCAAGCCTTCAATTTTTATCTTTTCCTGGAAATTCTTGTTGGCCTCATTACTCACAACATAGAGTTTTTGCCGGCAAAGGTTGAAAACACTTCGTAACATTAAGTATACATGGGGTGTGAACAACCCCATCGGCGCTTGAAATAGATTTTCAGTGTGGTCACGTGGTTATATTCATAATCACTCGCGAAGCTCAATTTGGCTCTTGCACAAGATGTTGGTTTACAGAATCTTCTTTGTTACGGTACTCATTGAAATTATGCCGTGGATTCTTTAGCCCAATTCGACCGTCTGAGATCTGGGTATTCTCTAGCATGAACATCGGAAACACTGAAATAATTATGAAGCAAGCAATCTTTGTTTGCTCTAGATAGGATGCAATCCTGTGAATCCAACTCCGAAACTACTCCGAGATTTACATGAGGTGTAGAGGAGCGGGTGTCTGAGTATGTAGAATAACCAGACTGAACAACGAATGGGGCAGGTGTAAGAAACTGCCCGAACGCGAACCACGTGAATTGTGCACGTCGCCTAAGCACCGATTGTCGCGCATACCAACTATACGTATACGCAGTTCGAGCCAGAGCAACGCGATGCTCGTCTCCGCGATCGCGTCGGCTCACGACATAATGGCAAAGCTCGCGCGAGTCTCGTTCCGTCTGGCTGAGCCACCCCCGTACGTGCAGGTGGGCCTCGCCGAGTTTCGACTCGTACATAACTCGTGTATTGAGAGATATACGAAAGAGAGAGAGAGAGAGAGAGTTGAGCGAGTTGCCACGACGACAACGAGCGATGCATGGCGCGGGTGTTGTGCGCGACGCCTGCACCACCCCCCGAGCGCCACCCCCGCCTCGCGCAGCGTGTATCGGCTCGACAACGCGTGCACCTGTGTGCGGAGGGGTGTAAAACGTATCTGTCGCGCGCGCCTCGTCGGAAGCTTTGTCCCCGCAGCCGGCTCTCTGTGCACAACAAGTGGTAATTAATTCTTGCTCGCGACAATCGTCTATAGCCAAGTTTGTTGTTGGGCCGTTGTTGCCGTTGTTGCTCTTGTCGCCCACGGTATATACTAGGCGAGCTCGCTTTGAATTTCGCCGAGCTCAGAAACCGTGTTGTACCTCTAGCTTGCGCGAGTATGCGTGCATTTTTGCGAGTGCCTGAGCACGTAGTGCACACACGTCTGCCATTTCTGCCGGTTCTCTCGTTCGTCGTCGCGATTTTTTGTTCGAGCGCATTTATGACGCCTTGTTTTTCTTATTCGCTCGACTCTTTTCACTGCGCAGAGCTCTCGCTGCCGAATGACAAAAAAAGAGGGGGCGAAAAAACGAAGACGAAGCGAGAACGATGCGACGAGTGTCTCTGATTCAATGGGTCTAATATTGGATGAATGGAGCCACGTTTGGCTCTGTGCCGTTGTTCAGTTCTGCCTCCTGGACCTTGAGAGAATTCTCGCGTCATTTTTTCTTCTGCCTCTCTCTCTCTCTCTCTCACTCTGCGGACTCTCATTGTTCTGGGGGAAAGATTATTATTCAAGCGGTCTCATCCACTACTTGCCTATTTGGAGATGAAACTGTGCAACTCTTGATTTTCCGATCAATTTTTAACAAAATTTCTATTAGACATAGATTTTGCTAGCAACAAGTTGAATTCAAAAAGCTCTACCTTTTTGCAAGAGAAGGGAATTCGCCCTCTTCCTTGCAAAAGATTATAATACTCTCTTTTGTTGGGTAAGAGAAGAGAAAGTTCTTAGTCTTTCATGGAGCGATAGAAGATTTTTCTAGTCCGAAGCTATATAAAAGAAAGTTCAATCACAAAGATCAACTGATGATATAAGTCGTATCTCAAAATAATATAGTAAGATCTAATTTTGACTCTAACGTCCAGCAGTGATAATTTGTTTTGGACCTTAATGCTATGTTTGCATTACATTCCAAAACAAAGTATAGGAAGATGTCTATTGTCGAAACAGAGTGGGTATAAGGCCATGTCTGAGACGAGCAATAGCTGTTTTTCTAGAATAATACTATAGCCTAAGTTGCAATTTGAGAATGTTTAGCCTGTAATTTCTTATGAATGTTTCAAGACGCCACCTTCCTACTCAATTTTTTCAAAGTAAGACCTCTTTCACAACCTCCTTCAAACAAGACTTTGTTCATTTGAAAACCTTTCACAGAGACCTTTGTTGACCACTTTCTGCGATAGTGTTTTTTCGCATAACAAAAGTTTCACAAATGAGATATGGTTTATTAACATTGGCTCCTCAAGGAACCTCTCAATATAGAAGAAATTCTATGATAGCAATCAAAATCACTTCGTGAAATGCGAATAATCCAGTCATATCTGAGCATCATCAAATTTTCCTTGCCCGCTCATTCGATAGATCTCTTAATACTTTGAACAGAGTTTTCGTAATTGACGATATAAAATTTCCCTGCACGTATGTTGCCTATCATCAGAATCGTAGAATTCACAGCAACCTTCCTCTCGTTTGTGATTACAGGCGCACAATGGAAGACCCTCAGTGAGGAGGAAAAATTGCCTTTTATCGACGAGGCAAAGAGATTGAGGGCGATGCACATGAAGGAGCACCCAGACTACAAATACAGGCCGCGAAGAAAGCCAAAAACTCACCGCAAGGAGGGCTACCCCTGCACCATGCCCTACCCCAGCGTGCCCATGGAAGTACTCAGAAGTAAGTGCTCTCGACATATTGATGCCTTCTCTTGAGATTCGAGATTTTCTCTCCAGGCGAAATTCAAGGGCATCAAACTCCAACTTTAATCGAATATCTCTCGAGCTCGTGTCAAGGTAGTGGGTTTGAAGAAAGAGAATACCGGGGTGCAATCTTTCAGACCCCTTGGATTCAATGATAATTTGGAATTAATTTTGAAATGAGCCTATGAATTGAACAATCTCCAGGTGAACTCTCTCCCGCATAATTCAATTGATGTCATCAAAAAATCTATCAATGCAATCACACCAATGTTTCATATGACAGTTTCTCACTTCTGCTGCATCCCTTTGCGATTAACTTGCTATGTGTTAATTATTTAAAGATGATCCGATTTCAAATTTCTCTCCCAAATTTTGGGCAGGAATAATCTTTCCACCTTCAGCCACGTATGAAATTTTCAAGCTTTCTCCTACGACCTCCAGGGTAATAGTTGTTCTCACCAAGAGGTTCAGAATGTGAGCCTCGGATCTTGATTATGGTCACTCTACTATGAATTTTATAGATCTGTTGGAGTGTTTCCTCGCTGGATTCGAGTGGAAAACCACTCAGAGTCAGTCGAATAGATTCAGAGAGAACCATCTCCATTAAAATTCTAAAAGCACACCCCTGTAAGTCCAGAAAGGTCATTCATTCGAATTCAATACATTTTCGAGATTAATTGTCTCCGCTAATTCGCGTGAATAAATCACCTCGAGGAAAACCTTATTGATTCAGCGCAAAAATTACCTTCCAGCGGCAAAACCATATACTCGGCTCACTCCCTTGCAGCGCAGGGCCTCGTCGCGAAATTCAACGCGATTCACGAGAAGCTGGCAAAGACAATCCGATAAATAATAAGCTCTGCGACATGTTTATGGTCTCGCGTGCGAGCGGCCGATGCATCCCAGCTATATAAGTGCAGCGCACGACCAAGTCTCGCTTGCGGTACCGGCCACGGCGTGGCGCGCAACGACGACAACGACAACTGCGCACGATTTATCGCGATTACGCGCGAGAGTACGTGCGTATATAAAGCGAGGGCCCATCATACCATACCGCGGCACTTGTCCACTTATCGTTAGGGCGCGTATATACGCGAGTCGGAAGAATAACCCTCTGAATATGAGGCGCGTGTAATCGGGTTAGTCGCGATTTCTGAATTTATGGCGTCGTCTCGCATATTTTTCAGCGCCCGATTCAATTCCCCCGGCTGTGTTTAGCTCGCGCCATCATTCTCCCCTTTATGTCTCTTGAGTTCAATGAGGATTCATTTCGCGCCTCGCGCATTCGCAGCCTCTCGGTCGCGAGGAGGCTTACTTGACTTTGCAATATATACGCGAGAAATATACTCGCGGCCAGCTCAGCTTGTACGAGAGCATGATTAATCAACTTGATCGTCTCCATTAATTTTATCCCTAATGAACCTGGAAATGCGCTGTTGATGCATCGATGATGCATTCAATTTATCAACTGAGCTGGTTTCGTAAGTAATTTTTCCAAACGCACGATCACCAGGATTGCAATAATCCATTGAGGCGGATTGCTACGCACTCTCAAATGACGAAATCACTGCAGTAATTGATTCATTATAACCACGCACGAGTGAGCTCATAATTCATGAAATATCCCGTGAACCGTGATCAATCAGAGTCCGAACGACGAGATGACGAGTGGGTATTCGCGTGAGCCTGTATGATTAAGTTTTTCACCGCGATCACAACAGCTCATTGCAAATGTCAAATTTAAATGCTGCGATGTGGTGACTGAGTGCACCTCTTGGAATGAACCATTTCGTTAAAGCGAATGATGCATCGGGCCATCACGAAAACACACTTGCAGGCGTGCACTCGCACGCGCGCGACATCTGATCAAAACGAATGAGTTTGCATGAACTGCGTGTCTCGGATTCGGAACGCTGTAGCTGATTGTCCCAATTAAATCTCAAAAATGCCTCCTTAATGAGATAATACGCATTAAAAGAGCCCGGAGCACGGCTTACTCGTCAGATTTCTGCCAATTGATCGGGATGTTTTGAAATGCCAAATGGCGCTCGGGTGCAGCAATCAGTCTCGATTCTAATTACCAGCGCCAGTGGCGGGCTTCTGCCACTGCTATGCGCGCAACACTCGAGACAAAAGGATTTCGACGGCAACGAGGCAGCATAACGATCATCAAGATTAACAGAAAGAGTGCCTCTGCTCCTGCGTCCAATATATCAACGAGGCATCGCACCAGGACAAAAAAGTGTGCAGCGGTGCACAGTATACTTGAGTCGTAATTGAGAGGCCTGGGGACGCACTCCTTTCATACACCATGCGCCCGACCTTTTTACTCTCAATACACACCCATTTGTTTTCTCATATCCCTTATACCCCCATTGTTCTATTTCATATCAGCCATTTATTGAGAATCTGGTGCTCCGAGTAGCCCGGCTGCCACATCAATGTGAACACCTCTAAATTTCGGAAAGATATGTAGTCCTATCTGATCGAAATGGTAATGACTGAAATGCTCGTCCTCATCCAATTCTACTTTCGAATACAATTGTTCAAAATCTACGTGCAGGGGGTGACGAATACTCCAGCGTATGCAGTTTGAATAAAATACACTCATATACATTAAACGGGATCGTACAATGTGGCAAGTTCATCGTTCCAGTCAATGATAACTGTAATCATTGAATATACACACAAGAACTTGGAAAAATTGCATAGTTCTAATCAATGTTTTCCCAACACACCTTCGAGCTGTAACAATCAATAGCTTCGAATTCTGTGAACTGTAATCCGCAGCCTGACATTTTTAATGGCTAATCGCACACCATTAGAAAAAAAAATAAGAGTATGGGAAACTGGAACCTTGATCATGCTCTCAGTTGGTTTTTAATGTCAGAAACCTGAGTCAGCAATCGGTTTATATATCTATCAGGCTAGGTGTCAGAAGTTTCTGGAGTTTGAATCAAGGTGCTATACAAATAGGAAGTCGGTAAAAAGTTCATA
>JAPYYZ010000852.1:0-18850 GCA_030522705.1 Eretmocerus eremicus
CTAAACTTTTGTATCAAGTGTATCGTCGATTTAGACCGGGAATTTTAAGAAATCACAAGATCACTTTCAAATATGCATCATTGAGACTCATCTGGATGTTACCTTGCTGCAGAATCAATGAGTTGGAAGAATAATCATCCGTTGATTGAACAATCGATCGGACAACCTATCATTCCACTGTTCTGATCACGTTATGACCATCTCACTTGTGAATCTACTGACCTATACCACCCCAGACCTGCTAATTTCACGACATACTGATCAACGGATTTGTTGTGCTGTTAATTCACCTACGGCTCGACGAACCTGTCGGCTTGCTTATTTAACGATCTATGTGCCTGTTTACTTAATGACTGGATAATAATCATTCACTCGACCAACCCTTTGATTTTTCTATCCTCTCTATGACTAACCAGATGGCCTACCGACCTGTCAGCCCGACCTGTCCCATCGTTCATGGAACCTGTCGATTCGTCGACGTGACAACTGATCAACCTGTTGATCTATGCTGCTTGCGTCTAACCCAACAATCTAAAGAATAGCCAACCTTCAACCCACGGACCTGGCAGCCCGTGTGCCTGTTTCCTTACTACTGACCTGATAACCTGACGACCGACCACCCTCTTGCCCTATTTATCATCCAAACGATCAACCTGGTCTGGTGACCTGCTAATCTACAGATCTGATGATCTAACAAATCGCCAACTTATCGACGCGCTGACCTATCAACCTGCCATCTCATTGATTAACGAAAGTGTTGATCTGCAGACCTGACAACTGACCTGCGCACTTGCAAATTTACCGATTTGATGATTGCAAAATGATCCACCAAGTCTACTCGCTAACTTACCGACTGAACAACCTGTTGGAATTGTCGAGCTACCGATTGAACAACCGACTGACCAAAAGACCGAGCTGCCGTCTCACTGACAACCAGGTCGACAGGTTTTCAACTTCGAGAAACTGTCGGGCCAACAGTTTGGTTGGTTATCAGGTCGTTCAATCAGAGAGTTGTTGGCTAGCTGGTCGATCGATTGGTAAATCTGCAAGTTGAAACGTTGATCAGTCTTCGTCGATATGTAAACAGCTTGGTTGATTAGTATGTTCACAAGTTCACCGGTCGGTAGGCCGACAGGTCAACAAGTTGGTCTATTATTGGGTCATTTGTTGCGTGCGAAAGTAGTCAACCGGTTGATTAGTCGGTCGGTAAATTCGTAGGACAAGAGGTCGATTAGTCGGAGTCAGCAGGTCATATGATTGATCGGTCAGTTGGTTTGCAGGTTCACGAGTCAGTCAGGTGGCAGGCCTACGGCGCCTTCGCGGCTTTGAGAATAAACAAGAGTATCTAAAGAAAGAGGAACGCCGAATAATTCCATAATGAAGTCGTAAGAGCTTCTTTTGCTCTGAAACGCGCCATCTGCTACGGAAAACCCAACTTGTATATACTCAGTGAACTTGATCATCCTCGGCTAATACGCGAAGAAGAAGAAGAAGACAAAACTAACAGCCACCGCGGCCCAGCAGTTGAGGTCCTGGTCTTCAACGCAGAAGGTCCAGGGTTCGAATCCCGGCCGGTACCACTGTAAACTTTCATAAGTGCTTTTTGGTGGCTTCGGTGGTTCGGAACCCACCTAAAACTGTAGGTCCCGTAAAATAGCCTCGTAAAAAGGTCAAGAATGTGTTAATTTGAAAAAGTAAGAGGAAGAAAAAGAAGAAGAAGAAGATGAAGAAGAAAAAGGCAAGTCAATCAGACGATTGCTCGTTATGTCGACAGTTACTTGTGCTGCTGGTCAAAGGGTCAACTTGGTTGGCATATCAGAATTTTTCCAGCATTTTGGCAGATCAGAAACTTTTTGTCGTTTTTGAGTCGATGCAAAAGATGCCCATTTTGCACTTCAGTAAACATCGCACATCAGCATTATTTTGACAGCGGCAACAAGCGGACACAATCATGAAAAGCTTGAACCAAGCCCTTACGCATTGCAAAGCCTCGCAGCGGGGTGTGAATCGCGAGATTGCACAACGAAAACACGGCCGAACGACTCCTACAAATGCGCGCTGGGCCAAAAACAATGCCGGCGCACCAACGAGTATGTGTAAACTAGGGCAGACACTTGCGCTCACTCATCATGAGCTATTCTCGAGGATGTTTCGCATCGCAGGTCGGTGCCTCATATCGTTTCAGATGCGAAAACAGTGAACATCTGTCGTATAATACCCAAGCGCCGATCAACGACAGATGCATGCAGTTGCTCGCTAATTGCAATTCTCTCCGTCTGACTTGAACATCGAGGCAAGTGAACAGTCGATTGATGCCTAAACTCTGTAATAAAGTGCGAGTCGCTTCCATTGTTCACTCTGGCGCGATGTAAATATTTTGGACGGGTGCGAGTGCGTGTAATCATCACCCAGCAAAATTCAAGTGCTCCCCGCTGTGATCGTCGAAACGGGACGCACAGCCACACCAACACTGGCCTTTGACTAGAGACCCAAATATTTTGAAGCTCAGGCAGTATTTTGCGGTACATATTATTGGCCGTCATCGAAATGTATTTGGAACGTGAGGAGTTTGCCCTCAGAAGTTCGATATAGCATTTGACAAAACCTCCATCTCCGCCATGATTTCTAGAAACTCATCAATCACGCTTGCTCAGTGATGTTAGCATTCTAATCCTTAGTTGTATCTGAAATACATTCTATTAGACGATAACGAGCAAAAATGATTTCTCCACCTTACGATTAGATAATCCATTGGATAAATCACTGTTGTTGCCGCAAAGATGTTGTCCCTCCTCTCCCCTGAACGTAAATGAGAGTTTGTTACACTGCAAAATTCACTTCTTAGAGTGGAACGGCTACGACTATTCGATCACTTCACGGCAAATGAACCCCAACTAATAATGCGAATCTTCAACTGTTTGTTTCAGCAATGCCAGCGGGTATCAATCAGGCCAGCATGAGCCCTTACTACAGCACACCATACGGTTCGTTATCAGCAAGTATGGCTGCGGCGGCCGCTGCGGCAGCACAGCAGACGGCGGCTATGTCAGCCGGCCTCGCCGCACCCGCACAGGTGAGTTTGCATTCCGAATTCAAAATCCGGCGATCATGGTCCTTTCACACAGTAGTTGGGCTGAGGCGGCCAGCAAATTGTGGATAGCGCAATCAGGAGGCAAATAATCAGATTCCTTTTATAAATTACTCTCTTCGAGTGACTTTTCACTCCTAGTCACTCGAAGGAATTTAGAGAGTAGTGGAAAGCTTTATAGTCCAGTGGTAATATGAAAAAAATTCACTTCCAGATCCGCTTTCCAATCTATAGCTTATCTGTTTTAGAATGAAAATTCTATTCATCATATATTCGGTGAGATTCTCCAACGCTTTTGGCGAAGTTCCTAGCGATGATAACGATGCCAAAAACTCCTTGCCAGAATAGCGCATTTCCTCTTCTATACAGATAGAAGAAGTGAGCTTGAGACTATCCTTCAAAAGTTATTGTGACGCAAGGAGGATTATTGAAGGGAGTAATATCAGATCTTCAGATGAGCTTATTCATCTTACAGTCGAGATATTCTCTAAGAAATGCTATAGCTTGAAATGTTAAGGCTGCTTGCTTCACAAGTCAGTTCGTGAAATAGTTTTCGACACTATAGGGCGGCAGAGTTTGGTTTCCGCTGTTCGACTCGGGTTGGAATTATCACAAGGAAGCGAAAAGCATCCCACCCGCGTGCCAAACTCTACTTTTTTGATCGTTTGGTTCTGGAAAGAGAATTCAAGAACTGTGCGGGAATGTGCTTTCTCAAGATAGACGATCGAAACGTTTGTTCTTCCTCTGAAGCTCTCGTGATAGAAAAATGTACCAGTCTGCTTGTAGCTTGTATGGATAATTTGAGAGCTGCACCGGGGCCAAAATTAAACAAAGGCAAATCTTGTTTCTGCCACGCCCATTCTGGATCCATTTGATAAACATGTAGTTCGTTTGAGACGCGACCATGTTGGCTCGCTGCTGCCATCTATTTTCAAACGGAGGTTTACTTCCAATTGCATCTTATCTGGCTAAAATTATCCTCTATAGCTGACTCGAGTGGTTTGATTCATCTGGATGCCATCGCGAAAAATTGCGCAGAAGATTTATCGCAATAATTTTCAAAGCATTTTACTCGATTGCCCATACTAAAAAGCTTTAACCTGTCATGATGGATAAGTTTGCCGGTCGATTTACAATGGAAGATATAATATCCAGAGCGTTCCAAGCCATGATTATAGGCAAAAAGTTCCAAATATAGGCGTATTTCGTCTAAAAAAACAAAAAAGAAAATTTTTCGAACTACGTGGGGCAACACCCACACCACGGGGAGGTTCTAAATCGCATAGGGCAGCGTTATAGCCACGGGCGGTGCGACACCTGCGCGCTATCAACATTCCGTGAGGTCAACGCCATACGCGCAGCCGGCCTGTGAAACGCACGCGTATGGCAGCGGGGCGCACAGAGGGGTGCCTCGGCACGCACACCTCTTTCATCTCTGATTCTCTCTCGCCTCCTTCTCTCTGCTCTCTCTCTTAACACCTCCAAGGCCAAGAATAAGCGTATCCTATACACGACGTTTCAGGGACCTCGGCATCCTCCTGCGAATGAATGCATAATAAGTGCTTGCGACACCGGGCGCGTGCAAGCATGCGACGCACATTTCTTTTATCAATTTTTGTAACTACCTACCTGCAACGCCCTTTACGCCCTCACCGCAGAGATCTGGCACTCGCGCGATACGCTGCATCCCTTCCTTACTCAACTCCCCCTGTTTCATTCAGTACTTGGAACAAAAAGTCGAGATCAGAATAATCTTCTCTCTAAATTCCTTCGAGTGACTAGGAGTAAAAAGTCACTCCCTTCGAGTGAAAAGTCACTCGAAGGAATTTAAAGAGTTGTGACTAAAATTTTCATTCTATAGCCGCAATTGATGGCGAGAAGAATCATCGATTACATAATACAAATGTTGCTTCGATCTTATGAAATGACTGCAAGATAATGGAAAACGTGTTGTTTTATCGCACATTTGTCTATAGTCGTTTGATCAGCTGCTATTGAGAACTGCGCGCCTATTTTGCGCCTTCATAAAACGTTTTTGACTATTATTATGTCTACTGTCGCTCCCAACATGAATTATTGCTGATATTGTAGACAGCTCAAACACGTATCCTTCATATTCAGTCACACGATGTATTATGCGCACAAGAATTTTCTCCCATATTTTCGATTCAACAATTTTATTCAGTTTGCTCAATCGGTACAAGGGTTTCTAAAAATATAACTTTGACAATATTTGAATTCTATCATTTCTCGCATACATGTTAAGTCTCATTCCAATTTCTTTTCTTTCATATCCAATGTCAAGGGGAGACTCGAATATTTTGGTTTCCTGTGCTAATCTGCAAGAATGGTTATTCTCACCTTTCTCAAATTTCTCCATATCGTTAATTCTATCCTCGATCTTAGAGTCATACATGACCAATGAACTGAACCATCTGTGAATAAGCTAGAAACACAGTCAATAAATTCATGGTTTTGAAGCCTCTACGGAAGTACAATACATTTTTTGAAAATCGAAATTTAAGCTCAACCACAAATTTTCATCGCACAGAAACGATGGGAACGTAGAACGAGCTTAATTTCAACCAAACAACGTATGCGTGACCAAAATTTGGAGGTCGGCATTTAGCAAGAAACGAATAATGATCAATCGTACGCAGAGAATACAGGGAGAGGGTCGCGCATTTGAAAGAGACGTGTGTAAATCATCTCAACAAAGCCGCTTAACGATCTGACAAAGGACTCGCGTTTGGCTCTCTTTTTCCTCTTTCATTCTTTTCTCTTCTTTTCTCTTGAATTGCAGAAGATTAGAATAAACGTATACTTTTATCATCTCATACATCTTTTTTACTGGATTCTTCGAGCGATAATCAAATTTATTGCGCTGTTCACGAATTTGCTCGTCCGAATTTCATCGATTCTTGTGAATACTGGACATTTCTCATTCTGTCATGATCATCAATCTATTGGGTGTTGGAATAAAAGTGAATTCGTGTTCTGTCTTTGTTCAACGTTACCAGTTATGTTATTACAAATAATAATGTATGCAGGGAAATGTTTTTCACTTGAACGAATATGGTGACCGGTTAATTGTTCATATTTGGCGAAGAAAACGAATTTGCTTTTCAAATTCAAATAACTCACATTGAGAGAAAAACGTATGAATTTTTCTGTACAGAAAAATACTCCTTTTCAATTTGTTTCTCTTGAAAAAAAAGCCTCGAGCAAAGAGTGTAAAAGAAAAATCTTATTTCGTAGAACTTTTTTTCATCTCATGGTCAGTATAGAATTATTACGCGTACGTCAGTTTATTATAAGTAAGAATCTATGACCATTGATGAATGCAAATAATAAACTTCTCCAACCCTGTAACATGGAAGAGTTGAAATTCATTGTTGGTTCATTGGGCCTGTTACAACACGTATTAGTAAGTGGCAGTCGTCAAATATTTTTCTGCTGAAAGTACTATGAATAAAACTTCGAGAAATTTGATCGCTAGACGCCGAATCAGTTTCTAATTCCGAACATTTCCTTCAGCTCTGCACGATATCATACTCGAAAACCACATAGCGTCTCGGGTCTATTCTTGTTTCATTGCCCATAAAAGAGAACCGAATCCGCCTCTCTTTTAAGCTCTTTTATTTTGGATATCCGGGATAGACCGGGAGCTCATCAATATTCAAAAACAACAAACGCCTCAGCTCAATCGATACACCCCGCGGGAGGGACTACCGTTACACCTTGGATCGAAGGCGAGCGCGGAATTTTCGGTCTTTGAAGTGCTCGAGGACTCAGCCGCGGCATAGAATCACTTTTATACAGCTCATAGGTGAGAGCTTATGGGTTTAAAAATCGCGGGACGACCTTCGATTTCGCAATATCGAATTGTTCGTGCGCGCGGCGAGCGCAACCGGTAGCCATTTTGAAGCGAGGGGCGTGTCGCGCGTTATTAGCGAGAGAAGTCTGCGAGGAAAAGAGAAGAAAGATGGAAGGGCGAGCGGAGGCAGGAGGAGAGACGGCAGTCAGTCGAACGAGCGAAAGAGGAGATTCATAACGAAGGGCAATTAATTCGTCGGCGCGCCAACGCCGCTTCGAATGCTCCCTTTCTTGCTCCAGCCTGCCTCTCTCTCTCTCTCTCTCTCTCTCTCTCTCTCTCTCTCTCTCTCTCTCGCTCCCTCCACCCTCTGAAACGGAAGCTATTCTCGACTCAATCCAACGCCTCTGAATATCTGATCAGCCGGCCTCGCGATCGAGATTTTCTCGCGATAAAAAGCCAAGCTCATTAGTCCTCGTCCGTATGCCTTCCTTATCTGACTTTGCAACGCCTCGCTCACAACTTATTCAAATGCCGCACTCTCCCGGCGCGAATCATCATCTTACGTTACAGGTATGCTTCTCCCCGAATCTGCAACGTAAAATATAAATAAAATCCAAATTCTCATGTGCATAGTTTTTGAGCTCCCTGAGCTGTATTATTTCTATTCGAGTCAGTATCCATATCCAGACATCCACCGACGAGCCATTAATAACTTACGCACGAAAACAAGATCAAAATATTTGCTCTGGAATACTCGATCGATACGATTGTAATAACCGTGATCTCAATATTCTCGCTGGCTCATTGTTCCTGGGACGCTATTGTCGTGTTCTATTATTGCCGTGTTTTCAAACTAGCGGCGAAGAATATGGCGGGAGAACAATGAAAATTTCGAATGCAAATAGCGCGCGCGACACGATGTGCACGTGTGTTTATAGCATATTCGTCATCGTGAGTTGGATATTTTCTTCGAGCAAATAAAACTCGCGATGCGAGCGTATCGAGTCATAGCAACATATAAAACTCACGCGCCTACGAAAGGCGAGGCGATCGCAGGTGCACGCGGACTGCTTCATTTTTACAGGTGTATACCCGGTTTGCGTCGCAGCTCGTTTCATACGTGGGTATACACACAAGGGCGCGGGTTGCAACAGAAGCGCGCATCTCATCATATACGCTCGCGAAGCCTCCAAAAGCGAGGAAGCGAGCGAACGAGTAAGGAACGAGTTTAGAATGGAGCGAGGCAGCGGCGCGTCTTCCTACGTGATACTCTAGCCACGGGATGCCAGAAGCTCGGAGCATAATTTACGCATAAATTTTGACGCGACAGAGAGCCGAACGTAAATTGTCACCTCCACAAAGGTTACTATATTAGTACCATTTCTCACATTTTCGTTTATTCGTGACTCGTTTCGCTCATTAGTTCTTGTGCGCACCCATTCAGTATTTCTGTACCTGCTCGATTCTTTCTTTCTTGGCAGTATCTACCAAATCGCTGGATTATGTGCCTTCGAAAATAGGCTTTCGCAGAGGTGTGGCATTCGCAGGCTCGAGCCATTGTATGCGCATCCGTGGGAGAGAAATCGATTTTATGAGATTTCTATCTCGTATTCGAGAATACATAAAGCACATAATTCACAAAAGCTGCATCTGTACCTAAAGTTATACAGATCCATTGCCAGACTTTGCTCTCATTTTTATTGTTTTTCTGCTGCAGTGAAAGAATTGCTACGTGAGATCTGCTTCACATAGTTGAATCATTCTGCCAGGAAATACTTTCAACCAAACTTCGTGCAAAACATTTTGCATTCAAATATGTTCAAAAATTGGCTGATCAGTGTGATGAAGAAAAATGGCAAGATCGTTAATTGTAATCTAACATGCATTCTTTACTCAGAATTTGATTCTATTATCCACACAATTTCCTTCATATACGTCACGGTATCAATAATTGTTCAGGGTCTGAATTTCCATGGAACTTGACGAGTAACTTTCCACATAGAAGCCACCGCGGTCTGGTGGATAAGACCCTGGCCTTCAACGCAGGTCAGGGTTCGAATCCCGGGCGGCACCACCGAATTATCACAAGCGTCTTTTCGGTGGCTTCGGTGGTTCTGAATTCATCTAAAACTGTGGGTCCCCCAAAATAACCTCGAAAAAAGGTTGAGAGTGTATTAATAAAAACAAAGAGCTTTCTACGGCTTGCCGTTACTCTTAGGCCATTCTTCGAACAAATTATAATCATCTGATGTGGAAGGGCTGGAAGTAATCAGAAAGCTTTAAATCCATCTGAATCATGAGAATGGGGCAGGCGAAGTTTCATCCGTGAAATACATTCCCAACTAAGATTTTGAGCCACACAAGTTCTGAAGCCCAAACCTCAGCCCAACTATATCTCTTCAATCGTAATCACGCACCCTGTTTTCGATTACATGATCTCTCCATATACAATTCGGTCGTTAATTCCTCTACTAAATTTCCTTGTTTGTGGATTGTGCAGGTAATGAGCTCCGCCGACGCGATGAAGTACTCTCTGGATGCGGACAAGTACCGAGCAGCGTATATGCCACCCTCCTCTCTGGCAATGTCCATGTACTCAGACTCGAGCCCAAAATCGTACCTAGACCGTAGCTACCTCGACTCGGCGGCCAAGGCCTACTTCGAGCAGTCCAAGCTCTACATGGAGCAACAGCAGCAGCAACAACAGCAACAGCAGCATCATCAGCACAAATCCGACTACGGTCGCTACGAGCCGAATAAGCTGTACTGCGACGAGTCGAGTCCCGGGGGCCTCCAAATGTCGAGTGGAGGTCGCTCGCCGGCCACCGACAGCCCCGACGGCCTCGTCGCCAAGAGCCAGAACTCGTCGGGCAACGAGCCGACCGCGACCTCGGCTTCCTCCTCGTCGCCGAGCTCCGTCGCGTCGACCTCGAGCCCGGGAAGCGGCCTGGGCGGATACTACCCCAGCCAGCCGGGCCTGCTCGCTCCCCATCAGATGGCCCAGTACGGCGGCTACCACCACCAGGCGGCCGCTGCGTCCGTATCGGCCAACGAGTTCCGCAGGCCCGTAGCCGTGCTGCTCTGACCCGACCGGGCCTAGCTCTCTGCCATGCTCACCCAGCAGTCCCACAGTCATAGTCAGCAGCAGCAGCAGCAGTCGCAGCTGATGTAGCGGCGAGAAGACTACAAGTACGACGACGGAATCGGGTGAACGATTTCGGTGGTGTGAGGGATCATTGTCTGCGATCTTGGTAAATTCGTGGTGCAGAACTCGCAAGTTGTAACTTTAAATATTGCAAGTGGCGAGGAGGAGGAGCATTGTGGATAGAATTTGAAGAGTAAATGGTGGGTGTGATGCGATCCATGTCGATCGATATCAGATGTACATAAAGTGTAAAGTAGAAACTTCACCACTTATCGACGAGCGATTAGAGCGCATGAATACTAATTTTTTATCAGAGTCAGTGAAATGTGGCGAAGGTGTCGCGCACAAAAGAGCCGCTGAGTGAATGTCGATCTTATGAATCTACGTCTTTGGTTAATAATGGTCTGAGTACTCGAATCTTTAGCTTTTGTATGATTCAAATTCTCTCTCTTGCTTTTGCCATTGATTTTAATCCATTCATTCGTCACCATCTCCATTGCAAACCGCAATTTTTGTATTTTGACAAATTATAGTTTTCTCGTTTGGATCAATACATAATATGATCCTGTTGGATGTTCAAAAGGCAAAGCTTGTACGTACTTATTTCAGTGGAATTTTCGATGAGAATTTTCTACTATTATCTGTATTTTGGAATAAATTTATTTCTTAAGGAGGAAGTCTTCACAAAATTAAGACTTCTTCTACGGTATTGTGTTCCTACGATTTGACCAACGAGTCATATGATCATTTCGCTCTCAAAAATGAACGAATCTCGGCATGATCCATATTTTATTATTTCTGTAAGTACGAATTGGCCTCACGGGATTTTGAATGAACCATAGCTACTTGTTTGTGAAAAAGAATTTTATAAAAGATGTCACTTTGACTCTCTAGGCTGATTTTACGCGATAAAGCAAGTCTCACCTCCATAAATCCTACAGATCGAAAGCTACTCAAAAAATAAAAATTCAAGCTCTCTTCACCCAAATATGATTTCACCCTTTTAATTCATCAGGACTATTTCTCATTGTTTCAAATGATTTTTGCTGATAGCCCTAACATTCCAAGCAAGCTGTTCCACTTGGTTATAGATAGAGTATTATAAATGATAGCGAAATGTAAATACTTTACATGTCTGTATATAGAGCAGTATTAATGCTGCAAAGTAGGAATCTGTCCACGAAAGAGAAATAACACTTTTAGAGATGAGAGAAAGAAAGAGAGTTGTTGAGTTTTCCTACTTACTCCGTAAATGTCACAATAATAATAGTAGATTATATGGCGTGGTGCGGGAACGCGTTTATTTCGCGAACGAGTGCGATAAACTTGTTTATCGCACGTGTTCGCGAAATAAACGCGTTCCATGAATGAAACGAGTTGAGTCGTCTTTTCGTCACAAGGAAATACATGTGTTGAAATATTCATGTAAAACACTTATTGTTTTGCTTTGTTTTGTTTTTGAGGCGCACTAAGATTCTATATTCTCTCGAAACACTCGAATATTTTATTTTCGAGATAAAGCATTATCTTCAATGCTAGATTTTACAAATCAAGGACTTTCGTGTGCAAGAAAGTATGTAAATTATTGAATATTATCATAAGTGTGTATTCTAACGAATCAACGAATCCTTAGAGAATATGAGAGAATTGATGTAAACGCGAAAGCCTTTTCTCACTGTCACAGTAATACGAAGAGTAAAATCATACCATGCGTTTGATGAATGTGCTGTACATAGCAGTTTTATCCCCTCTCACTTGGAATTCCATTCAAGCTCTTCGAAAATCAATTACACTTCAAAATGATGAGAATGATCGTCTCATTACAAATCCATCAATTTCATCGAATCAAGGTAAATCTTCAACTATCAGCGTGATTTTTTCGTATAAAACAACATCTTCATCTCAGCAAGATGAATGTTGGGAGGAGAATATATTTTCCAAAATAAGGGTTTCAATCTGAGAAAGATGACGAATTTATCCCTCTCAATTGCATTCTCCCCTTCGTTCCATTTTCTCTTATCTGACATCATTGATGAAGTGTAATCTTTGTATATCTCTTCTTAAAATAAACAACATCAATAGCTCTACTGAATATCCATTTTTCATAGTCTGAGCAAAGTAGATAAATATTGTATTGTTAGTGGAAATTCGAATAAAAGATAAAATTATCCTCCAAAAAGTATCTTGGAATCATTTCTCGTCCCATTCTGCTTGACTGATTCATGCTTCCATGGGTATCGATCATTTTCATTGATCGAGCCTTTGAAAAATAGAGAGCGGACCGGTTATTCCAATGCTCCAATAATATAACCAATGTAAGCAAAGCTACACCAAATGCACCAAAACGTCTATAGACCAAAAATCTCATCCGTCGATCTCGCTCGACATCTTTGGCATGGATTCGGCGCACATATTATAAGGCAGGTAAGAATTAGAATAATCGCGTTCGCGAGAAAGAAATTCCAACATTACTATTGAGAGAGGGTTTAAGCCCAATACGAGAGTGAGGAAAGAAGCATACCTGCACGTGTGTCTGCATCAACATACATCAGTCAGCCGGGCGAGCATAGCGAATTCCGTTGAACCGCCGTCGTTTTGGGTGAAGAAACTCCCTCGATTTGATGGATATGATTAAGTCTATTGTGAATATATCGCGTAGTTAAGGCACGGCAGAGGACCGAAGCTAGTGTTCCGGCAATAATAGGCGTCTTCGCGTGCGTGCGTGTCGTCGAAAACTGCATTATACACATTGTGCACAGAAACACAGTCGCACCTTTTTGGCTTAGGCTCCGATTCGTCTTCGATGTCCTTATTCCGCGTGGCGAGCTGAGGAAACGAAACGGTAGCAGAGCAGCTGCCTGCGGCTCACCTCGCGGCGTGTGACATATCCTGCGGGAGCGAGAGAACTTTTCGGAGGCGTCTCTCTGTCTTTCTTTAGCTCGCACGGGCACACGTGCTCACTCGTATGTGAGTTCGTTGGCAGGAGAAGCATCAGAGCGAAGGCAGAGGGTTGGTCAGCACCTTGCTCTCCTTTTCTATTTTTCCCATTCAGCATTCGTATAATGGTGAGGAGGAGAACGGTCATACCGCGGGCCCGATTTTTCTCTCGCCGAGGACAAAGGGCAAGAAGAAAGAAAGAATAAAGGGACTAGTTTAGGCCGTGAAAAGAATGCAATTGTTGACTCGCGAGGAAATCGTAAATTCTTCCTCTCCCTTTATACTTGCCCAGCTCCTCCATTTATGAGACTGCTGTTTTTAAGGTGAGACTGTCACCTCTCCTCCCATTCAATCGACAAAGCGAGAGGATCGTAATATCATTTTTCACCGAAGTAACGATTTAGAGGCGGAGGGCGATACACCAAAGCGTATTCTCTCTCGAGGGATTTTACGATTACTCATCACATTCAATCTTTGATTTAGAACGAGCAGCCTAGCAGAATGTGATTTCGATGCACGATCATTTTTGAGCGACGATGTCGAGCGATGTCATGGTTATGAGATGATTCAACTTTTGATTTTCTATTAGTTAATTCTGAAGTTTGCGAATAGATATTTTTCCGCTCACTTCGAGCCGGCACGATAAGTCACTCAAGATAATGGAGTGAATTCGAAGGAACAATTAAAGAAAGTAGTGAGATTCCTGAATTAGTATCTCACACAGCAAAAGCTTGATCTCGAATTCAAATCACCAGATGTGCTCGCGCGACAAACTAATTATTCTACTCTTGACCTCCTGGTCTTACTTCAACAAGGGGAAGGTCAGGTTTTAATTCGGAACACTAATCTTCACTAACATTTTTTTACAAACTCGTACTACCGAAAATATGAAGAATCGCATGCATCTCCGTCAAATGGGCCTTCTGTTCCAAGATACAGCTATGAACGTTGGAATTGGCAGTATATCTATCTATACGACTTTTTAACACGAGCCTATGTAGCCAATGCTAATATTTATAGCTTTACCTTGGAACTGAGAGCCCATTTGACGGAGATACTCTGGATTCTTCATCTACAAGGTGATACAAGAATGTAAAAAAATGTTGGTGAAGATTGGTGTTCCGAAGACCTGGCTCTCCCCTTGCAAGAGCTATGGATTTTATCATGAGTAGAAATGAAGAAAACGCATTGATTTTTGGATTCTCTTGTAAAAACAATCCATTGAGAGCAATATAACCAAAGGAAAAAGATATTTCCTCAAAAGGGTAAAATATTCCACACGACCAGAAATGATTCCATGAAGTAAGACTTTTGTATAATTCTCAACTCCAAATTGACCTTGTCCGGATATCTCGACATTTATCAAAATCTGTATCTCGATTAGTGATTTACAAAATTTAGTTACACCCGAAATTTGATTTAAACTCTTCCATTCTTTTCTTTGCGTCTTAGTCGGTAGACCATCTGTCTCCTCGACGATTCCATGCAGAAACTCGTTCAAAATGAGTATTCAAAAATGATAGGGATGCCCTGAAAACATATATGAAGGGTCCACGGGAAGAAGGGAGTAAGTCCATTTTTCAATTTTTTGGGATTATGATGATTCTTGATGCTGCCCAATGAGAAGAACATCACTGCAATGTTTCATTCTAATTTGAGCATTCTTTCCATCAAAATTGTGATGTTAAAATTCGAGTTTCAAGGGTCCAACATTTTTGCCTATTTAAAATATCTTATAGAAGCATTGTGACCTACTTGGGACGACTAAAAAATTATTATGTCTCGTTTCTTCTTCCTTGGATGCGGATGGTAGTTTGATGAAAGATTAACGCTCGTTTTGATCCATAGTGGTCACTTTCAATGACCACTATCGATAAAATCACCGAGGTGAAATCATCCGCATAGGATTCGGGTTCGAACGAGGTTTTCTGTAATCCGAATTCTAGGGTTTTCTTAACTCTACCTTCAAATAGAGATTGGGAATGAATATGAGGTCGCTACTATCAGGAGTTGTGGCATAAAGACTTTGAGAATCGGGTACTTCCTTAGCGTTTCTTGAACTAGTTTTCGCAACAAGGAGCCTTTGGGGCAGACTCATAGTATCGATAACGTGTTTTGTGCTGAGCTTGAATATACTCGATTTTTGCCCGATGTAAGTAATGCTCTTCTCGTCGGCCTCCTATCGTACAAGAGGGCCCATTCACGAGCAGAATGTCGTTCCGAGGTGACGGGATACAGAAAGAGATGAAGAGCAGGTTTTGATTCAGTGTGGAAACAATGTCGATAGATCAATCTTGATGTCAAGCCAGTGGCATCATAAGGCATGAATGAGGATTATGGCAGCAGAGTCTATACACATTGCTATTCCTGAGCCTGATTGGATGCGCCTCAGCCGTATGAAAAACAGCCGGGAGCCACAAAGGCACGACACAAAGACATACGTGTGAATCAGCAGTAATGGAAATAATGCAAAATTGACCCGTGCCTCGATCTCGCTCGGGCCTATAAGATTACAATATCGAAGTGTCAGGTACACGTGTGCTTACACAGACGTGTGCTCGAGCCCGGAGGTTATGAAGAAGGGGCCACTGACGGCAGAAAAGAAATTCGAAAAATGAAGATGAACCGGATTGAAAGGGACGGATCTATCTCAATGCTCACCTTCTTACATTCAAGAGATGCTAGTTAATCCAGGTGTCGCGCCATATTTATCTAGCTCGAACTACGAGAGCTAGTCGCTGCTTGATTTTATGTGGTCCACGAAAACAGATGTGCGATTCTCGATCGTACTCTGAAGAAACATCCACTTGATCATTCTGTGCTTGATGTTTCGCCAGCGAGATTACAACTGAATCGTTTGAAAAGCCACTCGTGTCTTTCGTCAATTGGAAAGAAACTCTACATTCAGAGAGGGTTGAGCGCACGTTGAGAGAATAAAAAAGTCTGTAAGCGGTCAGATTATATTGAGAAAACGCTCGATCTACGTAGTCACTACTGATCTTCATCGCTCCCTCGACGAAGCATACGTCATTCGCATTCGATCGGGGTGCCTACTTGTACCCAAGCCTGAGACGCGAGTCGGTGGGTGGTATTATATTATGCATGTGGAGGGTGAAAGACCGGTAATCCATTTGCGTGCGAGATGCGCGATAACATTCAGACGAACGCTTGTCCGAGGCGCGTTCTCGCACCAGAGATCGAGCACCGGTCGCAATCTCGGGAGGAAAAAAAGAGAGCGCTACACGCACGGCGTCTTTTATCCGCCCGCGCGGCCGTCGATTCCGATCCAATCGGTCATTCTCTCACTGGGCGAGCTGACGAGCGCAGGCCGGAAAAGATGCATACAGCTGGCGCGTTTGAAATTCGCTATATTCGGCCTCGTTTGAATTAAACGGGTCCTCGGCGAGGTCACGTGGCCAGCGCACGCCGAGCCCGTCCCTCCATTCCTCCCTCGCCCGACTTGCTTTGCGAGCGCGCCGATCGATTCCTTTTCTTCAACCCTCTCGGCTTCCTTTCTTCCTACATCCTACCTCTCGCTCGCTCCTTTCAATCCAGGCTCTGGAGCAAGCGCGCGCGCGCGAGAATCGACCTCTTACTTTTTCGCTCGCAATTCCATTCTCCGGGCTACGCGCGAGCGCGGCTCTTTTCGTTTCCACTCTGATATGCAGCCCGCCGACCTATTGTTGATTCTGCCAGACGGCTTGCTGAAGTTCTGCGCGACAATTGTGTGCCTTCGGCCTCTCTCTCTCTCTCTCTCTCTCTGAAACCAACGCAATCAGCGCAGGTGTCCCGAGCTTCAAAATGAGTACTTTCAACTCAGCGAAGAGGTCGACGTGCGCTTAGAGCAGGAGCGTCATTCCTATCAAGTATTCGATAGTTCCTTGTGCAACTCATGCGAATATCATTTCTTCGAATCTAAAACGATATTAACAAAGAGCCGATTGCGTTCTAGGTGCGAGGAGTAAATTTTTTGTTCAGGTACTGCTAAAGAAGTTTGACACAATTCTGGTGTATTACGCCCATGTATCGTTAAAATATTTACAAGCTTGGATTCATTTCTGGTGAAGTATTGGCTGAGGGATACATTTTATAAACTGTACTTCATGCAAAGGAAAAGATTCCGAACCAGCAAATAATGTTTGCAAAAAATGAGAATTCGTAATTTTACAATTGACGATCGTCGAAGTAGCTATTTAATTATATAATCCACATGACTTATGCGAAAAAGCACGAGAATCGCTACTCTACATGAAAAATTTCTCAGAAATCCTCATTTTTGAATGTCTGCTCTCATTGATATCTAAGAATTCAATTGGAAGTGTTCCAAAGAGATAGTGGATTTCAGGATTGATTTTTGAGCTTCATACCTAATCGTATTTTCTGCTCATAGTAGTATGGTGGACCAATTATTTTGCTACATTACTCAGATTCGATGTCTGAGATCAAATCAATACAAATTAGGAATGAGGAAAATCTTTTCAAGCTATTTTCTGGATAATCCCCCAGCAAATGAAAACAGTTATAAGTACGATATTTAAGTTACAATTGAAGATTTTAGAAACAAACAGCACTCTTTGGACTACACAGAGTTTAAATCTGCCGAATCTATTACTCCAGTATTAAAATTCACTAATGTCAAAGATAATTTGGGATTATGAAGTTAACTTTCTAAGATCTCTACAAAAAGCTCCATGTTCACAGCTTCTTTTATCATCACATGTTTCTCTTGATAATATATTAATCCGGAAAGGTTGAGACCACAGAATGATCAATTTCAAGTGAACCAGAGTTACAAAGGCTATTCTCTGATAGCATAATAATTGCTGCCACTGCCTCAACATCTTTACTATCTCATTTTCAAGATTCTTGTTACATGGTTACCAGTTTGATATTCTAATGTTATTATTTTAGGATCGTTCATCTTGACGCATAAAATAACTACAGTTTTTCTCAATTCTTTGATTCACCTTTCTAGCAGAATATGAACTCAATTAATCATACCCTCGCAATGGTTATTAAATGCCGTCAAATTTATATCGATGAAATGAACAGTCTGCCGGTGTTCACGTTATATATACACCGCACAATCTAAAAGCTTGGGCTCACGCAGGGTACTGTTGCGCGAGTAGCTGGCTTGTTGGCGACACAATCGTCAGCATGCATCCAGATATCCGCTCAATAGGGGGTCGTAGAACTTGTGCGCTCAGTGGAGAGGAAAAAAATCGAGCGAAAATGAAAAGCGCATGAAATTGCACTCGAGTCTGTAGAGCGGTGCGCGCCCATACACGCAGGGCGGAAAGTGAGCCAAGGGTTGTACGATTTTAATGCCAATAAAGCATAGTCGTCGACATGGTTGTCGTCGTAGTCGTTGCTGCCACCGCCGCAGCCTTTTTCGCGGAGAAATACTCGGAAGGGATGTGAATGTGAATTCCTGCGATTACATATAGGACGCGCGGAGCACGAGGCTCGATTTATTGGCGAAGAATGCGCGAAGAGAGAGCCAAGTTTCGGGAACTTCGAGACATTGACTGGCGAAGTGGTACACCGCCATTTACTCGAGGGCCCCAGAAACGTCGACGCAGTCGAGCAAATATGATGTTGACGACGTTGGCCCGGGAGCTCGCTCGAGAGAATGGCATCAGAGAAGAGCAGTTCAGGGCAAGATGAAAGCTCGAAATTTCTAAGCGCTGCGAGCGCCACTCGAGATTTTTTTCGATTTATGGGAGCTTGAATTTCTTCAGCCAATCGATTTTGAAGTATCTGCGGCTCGATGCGTAGATCGAAGTATAGCCATTCTTCTCTGTACTCAGCAAAACACAATAAATCGAATGCCTCTGACTTTAATCTTCGTTAACTAATGCGT
>JAPYYZ010000854.1:0-17690 GCA_030522705.1 Eretmocerus eremicus
GAGGGAGGGAGAGAGAGAGAGAGAGAGAGAGAGAGAGGGGGGGAGGGAGGGAGGGAGGGGGAGAGAGAGGGGGGAGGGAGAGGGAGAGGGAGAGCATGCTCACGCTGCTCGAAATAGTCACCGATCACCTCATGCAATACTCCAAAGCGGCGCTGGGACAATCTTTACGGACGCGAGTCTTGTAGTCATTTGGGCATTTCCGTAGCCGGCTTCCGAGCTGCCTCTGTCGCCCACTCTTATCGCTCAGCTAGTTGCTTCCGCACGGGCTCAGCTGATGAACCGCTTCCGTCATGGATGCTGCCTGTCTGCTGCCTCTGCTGCTGATCTGTCGCGTCCTGTGCTGGCAAACATGGCAAGGCACTTGCTGCGTTCAGCCAACGCGCACCCGTCGCTTTCTGGGGTAATTCTACTTCTGCCCTGCTATCGTCTGCCTGCCGCTGCTGTATGAGTGCGTAATGTGCGGGTTGGTCTTCAATGGGTATTCTTAATCTATTCCTCTATTTAGTGCATCCTCCTATCGGTGATTATCGAATTGATTGAGTATATGGTTTTCCAGTCTGTTCATTGGTTGGAAATACTCGGTGAATGAATAAATGAATAAATGCAGATCTCCCAGGATCCAATTGCGTCGTCGTCCTTACAAGCAGGGCGCTTTTGCGTTCAAAATCTCGATAAATTGGGAGCCAGTTATCTTGGAGAGGTTGGATGCTCGCAACTCCAACGAATCCACGAAAGACCACAGTACGTCGAACAACGACCCGTCACGATTCCGCAATGGTCTTTCGCTAGTATAAAGATGGATATCTCGGTTGGATTTGGGTCAACGAACTTTTCGAGGATACATTCTCAGAGGAGTAGAGAAGTCATGGAAACGGAGCTAAATTAGAACACTGCGTCTTGATGTATTGTCGACATAATTTTCGCTAGCGGGAGCCTTCCGTTAGTGTAGTGGAAACTTCGACAACTCGGTCGGAATAGGGCCGACGAACTTCTTTAGGTGAGATTGTTGGGTCAATAAAAGAGTAATGATGAATGAGCCAAGTGAGGTTCCGTCACGATGGATACATGTCAGATTTTCCGCTAGTGAAAGCCTCTGCTAGTAGAAACTGCGATCATTTGGCTGCGTAAGTGGCAATATATTTTTTCGCTTGGTTATGGAGAGTAATGGAGAAATGAGACAAAGTAAGCGAGGTATGAAGCATTCTCTCAATGTTCCTCCAATAGCTTTAGAGACGTCCATTGTTCACGCTTCATCGGTTGATTATCTCAGAATTTTGATGTTACTCAATATCAGCCTCCTTCTTGCCCTTTCTGCGCTTCTCCGCTCTTCTACCCCCATTGCTCGTTTGATGAACTCTTCCCCAAAAAAATTCTCTGATTTGCACGGGTTATTATTGGGACTTGATTCCATCTTATCACTTGACATCCAATGGTGTCCCGTTGCAATGTGAAGAAACACATGAGATCTCATCCCATCGTTCTTCATCAAATTCCTTTCGCCCCATCAACGGGGTATTTTGAGTCATTCAAGGCCATGTCGTAGCCACGCATTCGCCGTTCAGAAAGCCATTCCCAGATTCCTCGAAACCTTCAGCGATTTCGATCAAGGGAGAAACCCTTAACGATTTTGATCGAAAGGAGGAGTGGACGAATGTTTCATACTCGAATCTCCGTCGTCTCCTTCTCTTCTGGTCCAAATCGCTAGGATATTCGAGGGATCTGGGAACTCCTTGGAAGCGTGTGTACATCGCGCACGTGTACATGTATATTGCGTTTTCCAGGCATTCCCAGATTCCTCGGATATCTTAGCAATTTGGACCACAAGGAGAGTGGACGACTGCAGATTCGAGTATATAGAACAGTCACCCATTCGTTCTTTCTTCCAAATAGCGAAGGGATTCGTAGAATCTGGGAACGCTTCCCATGCAGCGGATGCTTGCACGGCTCCAACATGCCTCTAAATTTGACGAGAATGACGTAGAAGACTGAGCTGGTGACGTTCACGCTCATCTATTCTAGTTGACAGATCCACTCTTAACGGAATCCTCGCTGCTTGCTATTTTGCATACGCGCTACTTGATTGTTTTAGAGCAGCATCAAGGAAGATGAGTTCAAGCAAATAACATGCACGTTAGTGTGCTCGTATTTCTGTGACGTAGCTCGTGATCGCCTCCATATTCTCCTACGTTCTCTAATTTTGAAGAGCTGGTGGAAAGAGCTTCAAGATGAGCTAGAATGAATTCGATTTAGCTCGGCGCAACTACCCTTCTCTCGAGTTCAAGCGAAATATATATTGAGAATTCTTTTGACAGTAAAATTCCCATTCTCTTGCACTCAAAACTGTCGAGGAACACGTATTTGAGATGGCCAACAGCTGGAATTTTGTTTGAAGTAGATCTCATACCTGGGAGAGATGAGGGGAAACGTCACGTTCTCAGTTTTTTGCATCATTCTTGACGAACTTGAATGGCCCAAAACACTACCGTTCCATGTGCGCTCATCTCACGCCCCAAAGATCTATTCGATATCCTGTCACCTTCTGCAATCCCCGTGGGACCACATAGGAGCCCACGAGAAAATATACTTCATCTACAATTTGAGGACGTGTCGTAGCCCTGCAGCGTGTATGGCGCAGCCGAGGCGTCTCCCTGGTAGTCAAATGGGTTCTAGAGGCAGTGGGACGAAATACAGCAGGGAGGAGAGAAGACAAATCAAATCCTACCGATTGCCGAAATTCTCCGATTAGTTGGAGGTCTGTGTATGCAATAGTTTCTGCGAATAATGTGCAGAAAGTTTGCTAGCTGAGTGGCTCCAGTCTCGAACATCGACAGCTTGCGCAGCTGCTCGACTCAAAAACTTTGTGCATATGATTCGCAAGAACCATAGCATGCACAGAGCTCTCACCAGTCTAGAAATGTTGGGAATTGATAGGACTAGACTCGTCCCCTCCTCGGCTTGCTCTATTTTATCCATCTTTCTTCCAAAATCTATTTGATCACCAAGCAGACAGCGCATCCGTGTTGCAAGCCCTGCACGGCTACAATATGCCCCTGGAAAGAATTCTTTTTCTCTGTTGGGAATGAATGAGGTATCGATCCGAGAATATTCCAATGCCTGCCCCCCCCCTCCCACAAAGGGACCACATATCAGATGATGTTTCTCACGAAAATTTTTCCAGGTCAAGACCTCCTTCTTCTCATAACCCTGGATTCAACTTTGACATTGTCATGACTAAGACTACTTACCTCCGGAATATAATCAAGGTTGAATGTACGATCATTGTTAACCTTCTCCCCTCAAATATGAGGAGTGGGTATCTGTGTACAACTAAATGGCGACGTAGATCCACGCCTGACTCTGACGGCTGTGCAGTCATCTAGCTCATGAACTCGTTGGTCTGCGAAACGGAGAAACCCGTTAGCGGACATAGCTTTGCAAGAAGAGTGATAAGAGGGGGAGCAGTCTATAGCTGCTACTACTCACCCAATGCTCCCGTGCAGGTATTCTTGCGGGAGCTCAAAGAACTGGAGGATAGCGTGAGACGATAGCGAGGGCCGAAGATAGTTGCAGGAGACTTCAACGCCAAATCACCCGGCTGGAAAGGCGGGCCAGAGGATGCGCACGGTGTTGCGCTAGCCGATACCATGAACCTCCTAGACTTGGTCCTAGTGAACCAAGTGAGTCATGCGACTTTTCATAGAGGAGGATCGTCATCTGAGCTAGATCTGACGTTCGTCAGTCCGACTCTGATCGGACGGGTGACGGAGTGGAGGGTCCTGGACACAGAGACGCTGAGCGACCACCGTCGTATCTTGTTCAAGATCAGTGATATCAGAAGACAGAGGAGCAACCAGAGCATCGTGGGATGGCAAGTTTAGAAATTTGACCGAGGTAAGCTCGAAGAGTCATTTGCAGCCCCGGAAGACCTCGCTAAACACCAAACGCCCGAAGAAGCTGTCGCCAGAGCAACGAGTGCGATGACCAGAGCCTGCAAAGCCTCCATGCCTCGCAGGTAGCAACCGCGCTTCGACAGGAAGGAGAAATATTGGTGGACAGAAGAAATCGGAGAGCTCCGACGCAGGAGCAATGCTCTGAGGAGGAAGGCGCAGCGATCCCGTAAGCGGAGACGACCATCCGCTGAGGCTGACAAGGAAGCTTACAAGGCGGCCAACAAGAGTCTGCAAGAGGCTATCCGCCAGAGTAAGCAGAAGTGCTGGCGAGACCTGTGCAACATGGTCAACGCTGATTCGTGGGGTACACCTTACCGCGTGGTGATGCGACGGCTCAAGGCGCAGAATAGCTCCTCCGTCCCAACGGACCAGAGGACTATGCTGAGGATTGTGAGGGCGCTGTTCTCAGAGGGCGAGCCGCGGACCATGTTTCCGCCCACCGTAACGGAACCCATACCGCCATTTGAGCAGAGCGAATTTAGGCTAGCGGTGACCACGCTGGCCAACGGCAAAGCCTCAGGCCTAGATGAAATTCCAAACGAGGCCCTGGAGATAGTCGCGGGCGCAAGGCCGGATTGGCTTCTCGGACTGTGCAACAAGTGTCTGTCTGCCGGAGTGTTCCCGGAACCGTGGAAGCGCCAGAAGCTTGTGCTCATCCCCAAAGGCAAGGGCGGAAACCCCAAAGATCCATCTTCGAGCAGGCCCTTGGGCATGCTTGACACATTGGGGACATCATACGATAGGATGGTCCTCAACAGGCTCGACAAAGCCTACGAGCAGAGTAGCGAGCTATCGCCGATCCAGTTTGTGTCCCGGAAAGGACGCCGCATGCTGCACGCAATCCAGACCGTACAGGACAGGGTCGAAAGGACGCTGGCACTCGAACCGGAACCTGGAGGACTCTGCGCAATCATAGTGCTCGATGTGAAGAATGCCTCGAATTCTGCAAGCTGGGAATGCATCGATCGGTCAGTAGTAGGCAGAGTTCAAGCCTACCTACTCGCTGTGGTCAGTAATGCCCTCCAAGATAGGGTCTTGGTCTTCGACACCGATGAAGGCAGAACGACGCTGGAGCTCACGGCAGGGATTGCACAGGGATCCGTATCTAGGCCGTTTTAGTGGAATACTCAGTACGACGACTCCCTGAGCATGGATTTGCCACGTGGAACTGAACTCGTGGGCTCCGCAGACGACGCCGGACTCGTCTTTGTTGCTCCAATTGCGTGGGAGGTAGAACTCATTGCGAACAATGCTTTGGACCGGATCGGTGAGTGGTTCGCAGAACACTACCTGGAACTCCCTGAACTCAAGTGCGAGGGGCTGCTTGTTACAAAAAGGAGGAGCTACGAGACCCCTGTTTTCACCATCAACGGTCATATGATCCCAATCAAGAGCGAATCAAGTATCTCGGGGTGCGGTTTGACAACAACTGGACCTGCAAGGCGCACATCAGGGAAGCTGCACTCAAGGCAGAGAGAGTGGGGTATGCCCTTCAGCGGCTGATGCCAAACATAGGTGGGCCCATGCCGAGCAGGAGAGCACTTTTGAACACCGTGAGCACGTCCATCATGCTTCACGGTGCCCCTGTATGGAGGAGTATAGCGAAAGCGACGCAAATAACCAAGGTTATGAGATCGATTCAGCGCCGAGCATCGTTTCGGACGGTCAGCGCTTACTGCACCGTTTCGGCCGATGCTGCGTTTGTCCTGGCAGGAACACCGCCCATCAGCTTGCTGGTGGTTGAGCGTGTGGAGATCTGGGAGAGGCAAGAGACCCTCAAAACCGGAGGGGTGGATATGAACCCTCCTCGCCGGGCTGCTCCTCGCGAGGCTGGAAGAGCCGGGACCCTGGCCAAATGGCAAGCGGAATGAGACCGCTCAACAAGAGGACAATGGACCAACCGATTGATCCCGCATCTCGAGCGATGGATTGATCGTGGCCACGGAGAGCTGAACTACTGGCTCACACGGGCCCTGACTGGTCATAGCTGCTTTGGCGCCTACCTCACTAAATTTAGGAAGAGAGCACCGGAGTGCTAGAGTTGTCGTTTCGACATTGATACCGCTGAGCACGCTTTGTTCCAGTGCCCTGACACCAGCACGGAGCGCGCGGAGATACAAACGAGACCCGGGTTTCGGCTCACCCCCGAGAACCTAGTCCCTACAATGCTCCACGACAAGGGAACGTGGGAGGACGTCGCCCAATACATCAAGACGGCGATCACCCGCGAAGAAGAGAGGGGATGACACCTGCAACGCCAAGCAAGAGGCGCAACGCAGTAGATGGCGGACCGCGAAGGAAGGAGAGAGTAGAAGACGAAGAGGGAGACCCCAAGAGCTGCGCCACCCGTGGAGTGCGAGTAACGCCGCCCATGCCTCAAGTAATGCTCGCGCAGTCCAAGGCATGGATAGTTGAGTTGGTGGATCTTACCTCTGCCTCCTTCTGTTAATGGGTACGAGGCCGTGGGGTGTTTGGACGATCAAAGTCCCTGGGGATGTCCGGGTGGTGATTCGAGCCGAACGTCGGCTCCTTTCGCCGCCCGAACTGACCCTTGGGCTCACCCCGTCATAAGAGGCTTGTCACAGGAGCTTTTCTACGCTCCTGAGGCAGCCTGTCGTCCGGTCTGCGGATTTGCTCCTTCTCAAACCACAAAAGAAAAGAACTAGATGGCGGCGGGAATCAACATAGCCGCACTCCTGATGAACTACATATTCATCGTAGTCGAGAAAATTATGGCTGGAACGAGGTTTACTCCCAAAACGAGACACATGTGTCGGATTCACTCTATCCCAGGGACCGTTCGGAACAGTATTCCATCGAACGCCTATATTCTCTCCGATTCAAGTTGGGAAGAGATCAAGGATAATTGCTGTCCTTCCAAAGGTGCGATCATCTCGAAAATACCACCATGCATCCGGGAATTCTGGCATTCATCATGAAGCGTGCGGCCTCGTTACACTTAACCCATGGTTGAGACTTCTTCCCAGCAAACTGATTCCGGACGATTCTCAGTGATGGGTGAATTTGGGGAGTATTCAAGGGATTGTGTCCCGAGAGGATTTATGAATGAAAGATGGGATCTGTGATTTGGGTGGAGAATATTCCATCATGATCCGGCTCTGGGATGTACCAATTCTAATCAATGGATAACACTCCTCCAGAAAAATCAACTCCCATCTTATCACTCCTGATTATGTGGATTTAATGGCCTTTTCTTCCAGATCTGGAATCGAGTAGGAGAGAAATCGATAATCTGATACAGTTCTGCCTCGCAGGCCTAGAGCAATGTGTGTTGAGATTTCCCGAGCATTATAAATCGATTTTTCGACTGGCCCATTTCTATTTTTTCAACGAACGATGTAAAGATCTAGTCAAGAGCAAAAAATTGTTACTTGGTTCGTATGAGTGTCAATTTCATGCAGGTCAGGTCATTCAAGGACTCTTTGCTGAAAGGAAAAATTCAAATTTCTTCAATGTGAGTCCATCTGTGATGATTAAATGTGGTGATTGAAAAGTTTTAGGTTGTCCCTAATTCCCTATTTTTCAGGGAATCTGGCGTATACCCGTTCATGAGATTGATCGACCGGGTAATTTCGCTTCTCATATGTCGAAATGCATATTATTACTCATGCAAGTCTTGAACGAGTCTGGAGATAGTAACATGCTCACGGAGTTATGTCTTCACTTGAGGAGAATGCCTGATACAGACAAGTGAGTTTTTTCCTCTCTAAAATTCACTGTCGAGCAATCACTTAGAGATCCATCCATCAATGGCTAGAATCTTGGCTATGTCCTCAAATAAATATTCCGTATCGATTGAGACAAAACTCATGCAATCTCCCTTCGATTGCGTGCGATTCTAGATCTCACATCCAGAATCCCAACCCCACGCATCTAAATAGTGAAATGAGGGAGTTGAATGAGGGAAATACAACGAGTCTGCAAGAAAGTCTCACGTTACGTGCTGCCTGTTGAACGAGCCCTTCCCGTCACGTTTGTCGGATTCTTCCGAACGCTCACTTCAAAATCACTCACAGTGACCTCTCTCGCAACTGTTCTGTAATCTGCATTCACTAATCAAGCCCATACATTCCAAATATCCCATCAATAGATTACAATCTATTATCGACAACACGCTCTCGAGCGCATCCAGAACCGGAGCTCCGATCTTCAGCGTCATTGATTTCGAGAATCAGCATTCTTTCATTTTGTGTGTCTTATCCCATCAAATTGGAAGAGATGAGGTTCGATAGACAATGTTCCGGAGAACATAGGACTGTTCTTATGACCTCGAATGATCAGCAGGATGACGACTTTGTTCGCGGTTTTCCCCCTTATGATCATAAGACATGTGAGAGAATCTCACAAACTCTCAACATCTCCTAAGAAAATGATTCAGATATGGATCTTCGATTCTGTCGAGGCTTCAACTTGGATATTCCGCAAATGGACTGTAATTGCGCAAAAATCTCGAGACGTGGAATTGACCAATCACACAAAAGCAGAGAGGGAATGATGAATGAGTGTAAAAAGAGAAATATGAGTTGCACGTTCAATTTATTACCTACTCCTGTACACACTATATCAAAACTAGTATTTCAGAGAAAGTGCATGTATGTAAACTCAAACTAATAATTGATCAGTCATTGAATCGATTTTGGAGAATCCGCGGGCACGCACTGCTGACGTCTCCGGCGGATTAGGCTAGAGTGGTGCAACGCCGTCCGATTTCTTGCGAGGCGAGCCGTCGCAAATAGATTCAAATGCGCGTAATTGTGTGCGTGCGCCGTTGCCCGCGACTGAATATTAAAAAAGAGTGTCGTTCCAAAGAGGCTAGCAACGGCCGAAACATCCCGCCCGCCACGGAACGAATGTTGAGTTTCGGTCTGGAAAAATACCCGAGAAAAATTGTACAATCGTGTGAAACTACCGCGATAGAAATGATTTTATCTGGATATAATACAAGCGCTACAGTGCACTAAGTTTTGAATGGAGAAATCATCAATATATGAAGTCCATGTTGTGGAAACTCTGAAAATACTAGATTGAAAAAACTTCAAATCTTCAGGAATAATAAATGTGATCATTTCCATACAGAGTTCTTCGTATTCCTGCATCGCAGCCGGATGGTCGCCGCTCGCCCTGAGCGACCCGAGATGAATCAAGTGAACACGCTCATCGTTGTTGACCGGCAACTTGATCAGAGAGTTGACTGCTCTGGTATACTCTTGGTCAGAGGCCAGAATTTTTGCCACACGATTCAAGCTTTCGAGTCCAGGGTTGAATGAGACGATACGCCCTAGCGGCCATTTGGTTAGCGGCAATAGCTTGTTCTTGGACAGCACCAAGTCGCCAATTTGCAACTCGGTGTTTGGATAGACCCACTTCGCTCTCTGCTACATTTGACACAGCAACTTCCCTCTCCAGCGCTCCAAAAAATGATTCCCCGTTAGCTCGCCGGAGTTTCTGCGGCTTATTTATACTCTCATCGAGTCGGCATAAGCAGGCGCCCTTCTGTCTGTGATATTCTACGTCGTGGACCGAGCCTGCGATGTTTTCGTGTCTGCGCTTTTGCATATGACTATTGGTCTTAACATGAAGTGGCTCGAAGCTTCTAGATCAATCTAGGCGTTGTTCTGCGTCGCGCTTCAGATCTATGGTATTCTCATGTCTATGCTATTGTACATGACTATGAAAGTGCGACTAGGAAGCGTTTCAATACATTCCCTATTAGTCTCCTGCTCGTCGAGTGCTTGCTCCCATGACACGAAGAGGTATACTGGAGGAGGAAAAAGAGATTGAAGCATCAATCCAGCAAGTACTTCGTTGTCCCGAATACAATTCTTCCTCTTCGAGAAATGAAAAACGCCACAGGTGATGATATATTATAATAGGGACATTATATTTTGATGGAGTTTTGCTATGAAATACATGAGAATGATGGAGACCGAAAATCCTCTCGTTTCTTCCTGGCGAAATATATGAAATGGAATTGACACACTCTACCACTGTCGCTTTGTGATACTACAGGGAAGGATTCATTCCAGAATATCGTGTTCGTGCCAACGAAATTGTTACTCAATTGATGTTCCAATCTGATTTTTCTCTTCAAGTATCCCTCTCAGACATTGAAAAAATAGCTTTTCTCGTTTCTCTCGCCAAGATCTAATCACTGCACGTCACATTATTGACCTACCATTTTCCTCAAAATTACCACGTAAATTCCATTTCTAGTTTTCCGGTCCATGTCTGAACTTGTGTTACTCGCTACCTCCAAAGACGTATCAATCAATTGACTCAGAACATTGAGATTAAGAGTAATTGTCTTCTTAATATTTCTGAATGCTAACGGAGTAGAAATATCATACTTTCATCATATGGAAACATACGATACTAACGGGATCAAAAAATCAAGTCGAAATTCATGCGATATAGAAGGCCCAAAATTGGCTCAGCTTCTGATTTGAAGATTCTCTGTAAGTCCTCGGAATCCTAACAGCATTCGCTGGACCATCCAGGAGTTATGGTGAGCAATAGATGATGACACATATGACCAAACTCACGCAGACATCAGGTGAGGGCTGGAGAGGAAGCAATTGTGGAATTTCATGAAGGGTCCTTGGCAGAATGTGTGGCATACAGTCGATAGATCTTGGCGAGAAAAACAGGAAGAGGATTTTTTCATGTGACTCAGAGATCTACTGGAAGAGAAAACTGAGACAGAACGTCGATTGAGCAAGAATCTTGTTCGCTCAGATTGCCATATTAGTGTTTGTTCCCCATTTCCCTCTCCGAGTTCACTACTGAGCTCTATGAAACGAAGCTCTCCTTGTTCCTTCTATCAAAAATATCGATTGTACGTCACACATTCTACCAATAACTTCCCATCGGGTTAGCGCATGAACTTGATTTATGGTTTTCAGTGCATGTTCATCTGAGTATCGTTCTATCTCCTTCTTGAGAACTCCTAAGCGATAAGACCGATCCTTTTGGAATTTTGAGAACTTATATACTTACATACTTTCTTCCAGTACATCGAATAGCCATATGAAACGGAGCTTCTCTTGTTCCCCTCGCCGAAATCTATCGACTGCACGTCAGACATTTCACCCACTGCCCTCCATAAAGTTACTCCATAAGATTCTTTCCGATCATTTCTCCGTGTCTCTATGTGTTGTTCTTAATCATTCATGTTAATTCTCGAACGGTACGACCGATCCTCTTGAAATTGTGAGGAGTCATGACGATCCGTCGTACTGAGTGATGACCCCAGTTCGGGCCTTTTATCTCGAGTCCATTTTCATTCCAGCTTCTTTTATCACGCGAGTGTCATATTTTCTTCCACATGACAAAAGTTTGATATTTATTCTCGATTACTATTCTATCGTAATTATCTATAATTATCGTTTCTTCCTATGTTATGAGTCAATTAGTTGATACAGATTTGTCATTTAACCTCCTCATTTTTTTGGATCAATAATATCAATGAATTCATATAACTCCTGCAATTTTCTCCCAAATCCATTCAATGGAAAATGTGTATCAACCAATCAATTGATATCATCAAAGTATGTCATAATCATCTTCTTTGTATTTGTCAATCCTGATCGCTAGGAAACATAACACTTTCATACATGAAAAAAAAAACTATACTCGCGTGATTAAAAAATCACAAGTGAGAATGTTTGCGATATCTAGGGCTCGAGATAGACTCAGCTCTCCATCTGATCATCTTATGTAAGTCCTTAAGATTTCAAGGAGATCAGCCGTACCGTTTAGAAATTTCTGTGAACGAAAAAATCGACCCTCAGACAAACATGCATTGAAAACTGGAAAGAAGGCTCATGTGGTACTTCATGAAGGGTCATTGGTGAGATGTGACGTACAGTTCCTTCTAGCCAATATATGTGGAATATACATAATTCATACGTTTCACTAACGGTGTTTCTTGATATAATCATACATGATTTATCCATGGGTGAATGCGGCAATTTTGGTAAATTGATGTTTCAATGACAATTTTTTGTTCCAGAATAGATTCTCCTACACTGATTGAGAGTGAGGACGAAATTTTTGACGAATTATTGTTGTAATGCGATTTTTCTCTTTCGATATACCTTTCAGCTGAATGAAACAAAGCACATCCTATTCCTGTCCTCTTGATGTATTGACTGTGTTTGTGGAATACGCTGATGGCGTATTTGATGAATCCTCCATTCCTTTGATGAATCCCATATATTGTCCTCTGAGTAAATGATACTACAGCGGTGTGCTATGTGCCGCTCGAGTGTGCTGCTGCTACTGCTGCCGGAGAGCTCGAGAGCGAGCGAGTTGCCGAGAAGCCACGGAGTGCGAGCCGCGCGTGCGTGCAGCGTTGCGTATGAGTGTCAACTTGAGGAGATGGATGTATTCTCGAACAGACTTTTCGTTGGAAATTCTGCCAATGACCATCCATAAAATTAGTTCATATACGGTCCCTCTATGGGTGGCAACTGAATTTTCGAACATTTGATGTTCCATCCCCATTTTATTCATCGAGTATCATTCTTTGCTCCATAAAATAAAGTTATCTCAATCCTCTCGACCAGATCAATCGACTGTACGTCACACATCTTACCATTGACATTTCATGAATTCACAAGATACGGTACATCCATAAGTGCGGAAGAAGTTTCCAAAAATTGTTGTTCCAATCCCATGAGCCTCTTGCAGTATACCTCTCGGTGACATGATACCTTTGAGATCTATCAACTGTCTGTAACACATTCCACCACTGACATTGTATAAATTCACTTTATACGGATCATTCATAAGTACGGACAAACTTCTTGGTGAATCATTTTTCCAATTGTATTTTTTTCTCCGAGTATACCAGTTAGCCGTATGGAACGAAGGTATTCCTAATCTTCTCAACAAGATCTATCGATTGTATGTCACACATAATACTAACGACGTTTCGTGGATTTACCGTACACGTTTTATTCATGAGTGCGGGCGAAATTTCGGAAAACTGTTCCTTCAATTCAATTTTCCTCTTTGGGTATTCCTCTCAGCTATAAGGAACAGAGCCATTCTTATTCTCCTCTTCAAGATTCATAGACTGTATGTGACTTATTTTAGCAAGAACCCTTCATAAATTCACACCATCTTCCATATCACGTATGATTTGGCTCATGATCTTTGAATCACGTGAGTATCGTATTTTCCAGAATTTTCATATCATGAAAGTATGATACTTACTAACTATCATCATTTAGAAATACGTAGAAGTATATTATGCCATCCTTCCATGTTTTGAAGCGATTGGTCCATGGAGACTTTTTGTCAAATTAATTTGAGGAAAAATCCGAAAGTTAGATGAATTTCCCCTTCGAAAAATATTTTGAGAGGCTAAATGAAAAATCTATATCAACCAATCGACTCAGAACATAGAAATTGACGATAATCGTCTATTCGGTATTCTTGAATGCTGACACAGCAGGAGTATGAGTCTTTTATCAAATGAAAATTCTTGAAGATACGATACTCGCGGGATCAAAGAATCAAGTCAAAATATATGCGATATAGAAGGCCCAAACTGACTCAGCTCTCGATCTAATGATTCTCTGTAAGTCCTCAATATTTTGAGAGCATTGGCCAGAGCGTTCAGGGGTTATGTTAAACAATAGAAAACGACATATATGAACAGACTCATACAGACACGGGGAGAGGGCTGGAAAGGAAGCCATGGTGAAATTTTATGAAGGGTCGAGGGTGAAATTTGTGACATACAGACGATAGATCTTGGCGAGAGGAACGAAAAGAGTAAGTTTTATATGGCTGAGAGATGTACAGAGGAGAAAACTGAGATAGAAATGTCGATTGAGCGAGTATTTCGTTCGCTAAGATCACTGATTCAGGATTTGAATCCCGCTTTCCTCCTCGAGTATACCCCTCAGCCATATGGAACAAAGCTTGTCTCGTGCCCCTCGCCGAGTAAGTTTGTTTCTCCGAAATACGCAGTGATTCGGCCATGAGCAATTTTTTCCAGAAACTCCGATATGAAGCACAGCAGCGCAAGAGGACGAATGTCCGAGACCCCTGATGGTGCTGCGTTCTTTCTCGGTGCGATCAGCTGTGCTTGCTGCCAAGTCTCGAGGAAAATACCGTAAGCGAAAGAGGAGTTGAGAATATGTACAATGGGATCATCTCATGCCGGGAATGTCTTCCCGATCACATCCCGTGGGACTCCGTCTGCTCCACGGGTCTGCGAGGAGAAATGTTTGATGGCAAGTACGAACTCATAAAAAATCGTGGGCTTGAACTTGAAGCCCTCCTCTGAGGCCTCATTGATTTCGTTCATTGTCTCCTCAATATTCTCGTGAGGCGAGACGGGAACCCCCAAGGAGTGAGCGTTCAGCTCGTCCGGAATGAAACCTCGGAGTCCCTCTCTTTTGCTCTTGGGCAAGAGGCCGAGGTTGCGCATTTCCTTCCATATGTTCTTATTCTTGTATAGAGCGTCTGAAAGATGACTTTGAAGGGAAAAATGACGCTTCCGCTTCAGGCGCACGTCAACCCCATCGCTGAGATGGAATTTTTCATCTTGAAGCTCAGGACACTAGCGCTGATTGCGTTGGTTTCGCTCCCAGCGTCTACGTGCCGCGTCTCACTTGTTCATGAGCCCTTCCAACTTGAAACCATTCCGAAGGGCATCGCCTTTACGGGGTCGAACCAGTTTTCCCAGACGCTGATTCATCCGAAACGATCTCCAAATTTTTCTTGAGACAGTCGATAGCGCCAACCATGCTTTGCAGTAAAGAGACATGGGTTGAGATCGCCGACTTCATCAGGACGGCGATTACCCGAGAAGAAAAGCGCGAACAGGGATTGCTGCGCCTGGCGGGAGGCGCTGCATAGCAAACCCTGAAGACCTGAATAGTGATCAACACCGGACGACCCAAAGAGAAGGAGAAAGAGCTAAAGATTCAGTGAGATACGCTTCCGTAGCGCGTGACGCTCCTCCTACCCCGAAATGATGCGCAGGCGGTTCCAGGGTGGGTTTGTTACGACATGGTGGATGTTTCCCCAATTAGCGGGGAGGTTTAGGTGGTGATGTGCTTTGTGCGAACCCAGAGGCGCGACCTGTCACAACGTCTGCGAGCAGATTACCCTAATTGGCCACCATAAAAATGAAAAAGAAATAAAAAGTAAAGATAGATAGATACCCTTTCTATTTGTTCTTTGACGAAAATGAGATGGATCTATACGTGAAATGTACGCATGCTCAGAATAGATAAAATCATTTGGTCGAGGATTCTAATATCATCACAGATGTGACTAGTATATCACATAGAGCGAAGAATACATATCACTACAAGAGCTAAAATGAATAACACAGATGGAGAATCCACGCAACAAGACATCACCCACAGTTTATATAGAACATAATGAGGAGAGAAGTCTTCATAGGTAGGAAAAATACCCGGCGTCCCCATCAATCTTCTGTGGGGGTTCTGTCAACAAGGAATCTCCTACTGCTCCTTCAAATGCGACAAAGTTGGTGCTTGCCGGATGCCGAGATGAAGGAAGTTCTAAGATCGAGCGCATCGACTCTGGGAGGAGTATGATCCATGGTCAATTCTCATTCTCGGAACCTTGAGTCCTTGCCTCTTTGCAGAACCCCGCTGAGGGTATTCGAATTGGTAGCCGGAGATCATTGCATCCAGGTAGCCAGGCTCTTTGATGTGCGCGATCTTGTACATCAAGAGAGCTGCAAAGTACATTCTCCGCGAATCAGTACGCAACCAACCCAAGCGCTCCCTGAGCGGAGTGATGTGCTCGTCTCTTCTCGCACCAAAAATGTATCTCACACATGAATTGCTCAGTCGCTGTACCCGCGTCCTCAGTTCGTCCGTGGTATCAAGGTACTTGACCGCCCAAAAGTCCAGGTGAGGTTGAACTGAGGTCCCGACTAGTCAAATTCGGAGAGTCTCGGTAGTGCACGCCTCAATGAACCGCAAGCTATCGGAGGACTTGTTGACTTTTTTAGTGACTTGATTAATATGCGGTCTCCACGTCAGTTCGTTGTCCAATGTCACACCAAGACTCGCGAGCGTGTCACTGAATAGTACCAATACTCCATCCTGTATCTCAAGTCCTGGCAAGTCCATCATCTGCAGGTCTCTTACGTTCCTTTCAGAACTAAAGAAGATTGCTTTGGTCTCGCCAGCGTTGAGACGCAGGCCGGAGCCCTCGGCCCACCAAGCAACAAGTCGCCCTTTTCCTCCTAGCCGAGCAATGCCCTCCTTGATGTTCTCCTTCCCTACTTGTCAATAGATTCTGAGGTCATTTGCGTGGAAAGAATGATTGACTGTCTTCCCGTCCAGTGGCTCAGGCAAGTCATCAACATACAAGCTGGAGAGTAATGGCCCGAGAACGGAAACCTGTGGAACACCCAGATTGGTTATAAGCAAATCGGAATTACCATGTTTCGATGTGACCATTTGGATGCGACCTCGTAAATATGATTCTTCCCACAGGAGTGCCGATCTTGAGAAACCAAGGTCTTGAAGCTAACTCAATAGCTTTGAAGGTGAAATTGTGTCGAATTCCTTGCTCAAGTCGAACAGTAGTAGTAGGGTGATCTTCTCCCTATCGATACCTACTCTGATGTCATCGGTCAACTTTAATGGAGCTGTCTGGGTACTGTGATGTTGCTTGAACCCAGTCTGGAAGTGATCGAGTAAATTTGTATTTTTGAAATGCTGCGTGATTTCTTCCAGAACTTTGGAGAGGAAGCACAGCAACGCAATAGGACGAAAGTCCGAAACCGCTGATGGAGCTGCAGTCTCTTCCAGTGCGATCAGCTGTGACTGCTTCCAAGCCTCCGGGAGAATATTGTGAGCGAAAGAGGAGTTGAGGATTTTTACAATAAGATCACCTATGGCCGGAAGAGCCTTTGCAATTACGCTCTGAGGGAGCTCGTTTGCCCCACGGGCCTGTGAGAAAAAGTGCTTAATAGCAAGGACAACTCCATTGAAATTCGTTGACTTGAACGTGAAGCCCCCTTCTGAGGCCGAATTTGTTCCGTCCATTGCTTCTTCAAGATTTTCGTGAGGCGAAACAGAGACCCCCGCGAAAAAAGCGTTCAGCTCATCCGGTGTGAATTCGTAGAGTTCCCCCCCTTTGCTCTCAGGCCAGAGGCCAAGGTTGCGCATTTCCTTCCATATGTTCTCATTTTGGTCTAGGGCGTCTGAGAAATGATTCTGAAGGAAAGAATGACGCTCCTGATCTTTGCGTACGTCGACCTCTTCGCTGAGTCAGAAGTTTTCATCCTGAAGCTCAGGACACTTGCGCTGATTGCGTTGGTTCCGCTCCCAGCGCCTAGGTACCGCATTGCGCTTATTCATCAGCGCTTTCAACTCGGGACCAATCCAGGGAGAATCGCCTTCACGAGGTCTAGCCGTTTTTCCAGGCGCTTATTCATTCAGAACATGCTCGACATTCCCGTTCAAGAGATCGACAGCATCTTCCAAGCCGGTTCCAGCATTTTCTAGGGCTGTCCAGTCGCAGTGAAGCAGATAATCATTTAGCAGCTCCGGAGTGATGTTATGGAAATCCCTGTGAGTAAAGGAATCTCTTGGCGGAACTGAAGTGAATACGTCGATGGTAACATCAATGACCGCGTGCCTGCCAAGACCGGGCAGTGACCTATTTTTGAAGTCAGTAATGGTGTCATTCTCATCAATGTACATATGGTCA
>JAPYYZ010000855.1:0-13465 GCA_030522705.1 Eretmocerus eremicus
GCGTAATACGGTCGTAGTACTGCGCAGTAGTACGATAGTAGACAGTAGCGCTACGGTCGTAATACGACCGTACCGCACACCTTTTTTCTACCAGGGCAATCTTGGCATATTTTGACTTATTCTACTTGTTTCCCTTTTATCTTATGGATATCCTTCCCATAGAACCAAAACTCGGTTCCGGAACGATTTCACGGGCTGATTACGAAGAAAAAGTCGAGTGTACCCAGTTTGCACGCGTGCCACTTTCTGAATTTGTTCTCATCCCTTTGAAAATTGATCTAGTAGACTCAAATTATCCAAAAGGATATTGACAATGCTGCAAAATGAACTAAAGTACGCCTTATTTGGATTTTTGGAAAGCAAGATGTCGTAGCTTTGAGAAAGACCAATGTACTCTTACGGAGACAACCGTAAAAAAATCCTCCGATTAGTGTTGGTCAAAAAACTTTTCCATGCTTTTTACTAGGCTAAAATGAACAGTAAAAACACGAACTTCTTAGCATTTATTAATTCAATCACCTGTAACTTCGATGTGCGTCACTCGATCATGAAAATCCCAACAGGATTTTGTAGATCGATTCAAAACAACAGTTTTACTTCTTTGAAGATTGTTCTACTGCTCTTCCAACCCGAATCATGGCGTTCGCACGAAGACGTTTGATTACATGTCTACTCATTGGGATTCCAAATTGCACACCTACTCCGTTTGCTTTAGGCGCATTTTCAATTTTAAAATTCAACCTGACAAATTCATTTGGACTGTACGATTTTAACATAAAATTATTCGTTCTCGGACAATTCCATTGCGCGTTTGAAAATCGTCAATGAAGAGAAATGTCGGCTTGGAATGAATCCACAATTTGCTTACCAAGATTTTTATAGTCGGACGACGCACATCAAAGTTACCGATGATTGAATAAATGCTAAAAATTTCAATTTTTCACCGTTGATCTTAGCCTAGTGCGCCTCGTAGTGCCCTATCAACACGAATCAGTTAGTATTGAGCTGAAATACCAGTGATCGCTCCCGTGGCGTGACTTTGCTGATTGAACCTGCGTTCAAATTCCGGCACTCTCAGATCGAGTGTTCAAGTCGTGAAAATCTATCAATATGGAATCGTGTATGAAACAGATTATGTTTATAATGATCTAAGGTAGAATTAGCACGAATGCAATCGTCTTGATTGTAGTATTCAATTTCGTCTTCTTACGAGCGGATTTCAATCAGTTCAGCATAACTAGAATATCAATCATTGTGATCAAACTTCGGTCTTTCTTGCCGCCGGTGACAGTTAAAATTCATCATCTGAGACATGGTACGTATGATATCTGATCTCGTGAATAGTTAGATTTTCAGTAATCCATCGCACTCACAGCATGCTCTTTATTGAAAAGATATGAGATTTCTACTGGACATTGAATTGTAGGATAACAATATTTATCTGATGAGACCGGTGGGGAGGGTCTGAAAATTTCTATCACAAAGTTATGAGATTACCTTCGGGTGCAATTGTAGGCTACAAATCAGCTTCAATGTATGATCTACGCAATCTGCTGATGCACATATTCAATCTCCATAGCTACTCTAGCGTATCTGGTTGAGGCTCTGTGTTTGCTTGATAACTTGGCCAGTATAAGAGGCTATATAAACGGTCGGGGCATTCGCTGCCGTTATTAGTGCTGCCCAAGCAGTTTTGGTGCTAATATACAATTTGAAATACGTAATTAAACATAGGAGTCGACGACCCCGCATAGGTGTAGTAATGCTTTTTGTACCAATATTGTACTCTGGACAGGGGTCGGAACTGACATTTCGATCCTTAATTATTCAACATAGAAATCAAACTCACTCTTAATTAATCACTCACAATCATATTACAAATTTAGATACTAATAGAATAAACTCTAGAAAATTTCAACCGCGATGATTGCAAGTCGAGAAGTTTCGCGCGAGCCTCGGACGCAGAAAGATTCAGCGGTCGGCGATTACTCATACACCAGTAACTCATGGCTTACAATGAACTAATGGGGAGACTTTTGCATCTGAGACTCGCGTCAACCTCCTCGACTTTTAATCATCGCGGTTACGATTTCCCAGAATATCGTCTATTGGAATCCAACTGGGTTATATCTGTCAGCAATTAGTGGCCAGTCTGGTTTTTATATTTAATAATTAATCTCTGTATCTGCAGATGTGTACAGGGTCTGTGTGACTGTCATGAGACATCTTCACACCTCACCAAATCAAGTTATTCTCCAAAGTTTGGTGAGAATCCGTGACCCACGTGCCTATTACTCCACTAGCCAGTTTGGTTGAAATATGTGGTAGATCTGAATTGTTCAAACATGTATTTTTCCCAGCAAACTTCCTTGGTAGATACTCGGCCACTTTGCAATGTTCCATTCCTTGTGCACTTTTGCGCATAATGTTCATTCGCATGCTGTAGATTTGCTCACCAATCATATTAGAGACAAGAGGACATTCACAGACTACTTAGATATACGAGGAAGACGAGGGAGACGAAGGGGGGGGGGTCCTAAGAATCGCTAAACAAAGCTACCGTGAGCTATGAGTGGGGGAGGAAGGGGAACACGGATTTGGCTAGGTAATTTCTCGTTTTTGAAGCAGACTCGGCTCTCGCCTCGTAGACGACGGGATAGAATGTCCGGACTCGTCTGTTTTCGACTCGGGCTTGCGTGCGGAATACTCAATTCTTGTCTTAGATAGTTTGGGAAAATATCTTCTCTCAGCTTTGGAAGATGTAGATACTCCCGGATAATGAATACACTGAATACACGAGTTGGAGTTTTTTCTCTCAATTTGCACATCGTTCTGATTCAATTATAATTTCATGATTTTTAGAGAATGCTACGTAGTTTTCGGGAAGAGGTCTTTCCTCTAGGGAAAGAAGCAGTTCTGACATCGGGCCTGATTGGTCCAGAACTACTCAATTTCATATGGTAGATAATTTGCAACAGGATCTGTGAAAAATAATGCCATGAAATGTATAAATTTCATCAAGAAACTGTATTCGATAATTGTCAAGCCAGAACATTTTCGCAACTTATTCCATGACTTTAACTACATCTCTCACTAGAAATAATCAATAATCTCATGGATGTTTTGTAAGGGAATCTACAGCATGGATAAAAAAGAGCAAATATGTGGGGAATGGCACGGGGTAGCTCAGCGTTTACAGGAAACTTCTGTTGACAGCTTTTGAAGAACCCTATATAACTTATTACGTGTTCAATCAAACAGAGACTTGAAACATGTTTTCTGATTCGAAGGAGGTCGCGAATTTAAAAAAACCATATAGATACTCATCATCTCAGCTAATTGAGTTATTGTATACATGGATATTGTGAAAATCATCTCCATATCTTCCGATTGTTATGGCTCATTGTAGAAGTAAGTTGTTCAGAAATAAAACAATTTCTTCGCAATTTTAAGCTGAAAAGCTCCAAAAAACCTGCCAATGAAGTAATATTCCCTGGGAAGGGCTGCATAGAAATATGTCAATCCTTACCAAAATACGATCTTTAAATGATGGGAAAAATAAGTTTATACAATTGATCTTGGCGGACACAAAATGTTTCACACAATACATCATATCTGTTAAGGTATAAAGGAGTAATTTTGAACAGAAATACAAACCCTAGCTTGATTATTTGATAATATAATCAACAAAGACACTGTCCGTGGAAATCATGTCACATTCCGTGGCAACATCAGACTACACTGAACAATTTTTTCAAAAGTCTAGTAGCTTTTCATACCAACGAGAACATTCGAACCCCTCGATTTATTATACGAAAAGCTGACACATTTTTGAGCGAAGCAAAAAAAGTGTCACATTCCGTGGCATGGTTTACATCACGTAAGGGTTGATTAAACGGGTCTGTAAGAACCTTTCCATCCGAATTTCACCATAACTAGATCACATTTACGCAACCAAAAGGATCCGCCGCGATTGAGTCTCGTGAGACGCAATTTCATGTCGATTTGTCACATTCCGTGTAACGCAAAAGTGTAACATTCTGTGTCACATATAGGGTAGTATATTTCGGTACAAGGGCGAATAAGTTGAGTTTCGCATACCGAATGATATTTTCCGGATCGAACCGAAGGCGAGGGTCGGAATTATCACAAGAATGCGAATTCCATATTTTCCGGCCGTGTATCGACAGCAATTTTTTGACACGTCAGTGAAAGTCAAAAATCCACGTGAAAAGTGAACTCGCACGAAGTGTCAAAAAAAGTATGACTGATCGAGACTGTAATAGTAGTTTTCGATACAAGGGCGGGAAAGTTGGCTTCCGCACCTTGAGTGCCACTTTGCGGTTTGAGCCAAAAACAAGGGTTGGAACTATCACGACGATGCGAAAACCACCCGCCCAAGTGTCGAACACTATTTTTCCGTCTTCTAGTCTGGGAAAGAGAGTCGAAGAGCTGTGCGGATATGGCACTTTCCTAGGTCAGACGACGGAAAAAAGTATTACTGATTCGACCTCTTGACTGATAACAATACCATTCGGCTCAAAATTACGTCTTACCAAACAAACTACCAGCTTCGTCTTTTTACCCGACCTAAAAGTGACCGAGGAATCCAGTTTACCGAATTATCGAAACGACCGAAATGTGACTCGATAGACATTTTTGACCCCCAAATTCCAGTTCTGAGAGATAGAACTACCCACAAAACGTCATCAATCATTGGACAATCCTGCGCTTTCGATCGGTCATCGTTTCGTAAGTTTCCCTTCGAATCTCGTTTTTCGAATTCAACGGCGAAAATCACGTGAAAAAATCATTGTCAGATGAGCGAATCATTCCTATCTCGAAGTTGCGCACCTCAGTATCTTTCATCTGCAACAATCGTTGAAACGGGGTTTTTGTTTTATTTTTGTGGAATATCAAGGCCTTTGTTGCACCTGGATATGAGGATTTCATTTCTCGGCCCTCAGCAAGAAAATTCTCGTACTCATTTACAAAAACACATCAAATTGTGCCTCGAGCATAACGATTTTCAAAGATCTTTATTTTTTGGCCCACGCTAATAATATATATGATACCGGCAAAGTCTGGAGCGTCCATATCACTCTGGACTTTGTCGACTGGCCGTCAGAAGTAATGTCAGAGGAAAAAGCTTCGTATTCGTAACAGCAGGAATGACATTGATGCTCTTTTTCATCTCTTATTCCTCTTACCTATTTCTTGAAAGTCATATTAAAACAATGCGTTTTTCATTTACCTGACGAGATCTTTCTATTGGTGAAACCCATTTCCATCTAACTCAACTAATAAATTTTCTGAAAACTGATTTAAGGGAGAGTACCTCCGCGCGTGTGTATGTGTAATTGTGTGTGTTTTGTTCAAGACTTTGAAATCGTTAGCTTCTACACACCTGATTCTCTCGCTCCCAAATTTTACATTCTTCTTCAAGGCCAATATACCAGGAGACCATCTAGTTTTTAGCTGTTCATATTCATTACTCATCCAGTCATACATTTCCAAAGAAGTACCATTTCACAACTGAAAAATTCATAAAATTAACATTTTTATGCCTTACATTCTTTTTACTCCCTCAAACCTCCCTATAAAGATTTGATACTTTCCAAGAAGTCCTATCACCCTCCGTTTCCTTCAAAGGAGTTAAAAATCTTTGATGTTACTTAATCTCCCAGCATTTAAGAATATCCTATACGTCCTCAAATTGCTTTCTCAAATTACCCAAGTTTAGTCGTGTCTTCTTTTGGTTTCGAAAATTTCCTGAGTTATAATTTTTCAATTTACCATCGTCTTATAATCCCAAAATACATGAAATCCCAATCCCAATAAAACCGATCTGTGTAGAGCAAAATGAATCAGGTAGCTTAAACTGCGTTGGGATGGATCAACTTTGATCGGAATTGTGCAACTGGGACGTGGTGAGACATAATGAACCGGGGAAAGGCAAAATGGATTGGTGGAATAAAATGGATCAGGATGGGGCAAGATAAAACGGGTGAGGTAAAATGGGTTGGACTGGGGCAAATTGGGTCGAAGTAGGCAACTGAGAAGTGGGGAAGGAGGGAGAGATGGATCGAGTGTGGAAAAAAAGTACGTTGGGGTGGACCAAAAAAGATCGGGGTGTGACAACCAGGATGTAGTGAGACGTAATGGATCGGGGTGAGGCAAAACGGATTAGTGTGGTAAAATAGATCACGGTGAGGCAACTGGGATTGGGTGGTGCAAGATGCATTAGGTGGGGTAAAATGCATCGAGTGTGGTAAGATGAATCGATGTGAAGCAAGATAGATCGAGTATGAACCAAATAAGATCGGTATATGCCGTGCGGTCGGGAATAATGGATTGGTCGGAGCAAAATAGATTGGGTGAGATAAAGTTAGTCGACCAGGGGCAAAATGGGCTTCGGGGGGGAGGGGGGATAGATTGGGTGGGGGGGTGGGTTCATTTGAATGGATCGGAGAGGGTCCATCTGTGGAGGCTGGCAATCGCGTATCGATCGTACCGCGTGCGCCGTAGGGTCTGTATCATGGCGGATTCTGCATGACAAGTTGCACATGTGAGGAAGAGGTCAATATTTGAAATTACAATATTTTTAGACAATTTATTCTTTTCTAGTGTGCGGAATCTATGAATAAGCTTTGCACTAGTGCATTATGACAAACAAAGAATTCACCAGGAAGTGCACTAAGAAGAAATAAAGAAGAGAAACAAAGAAAGTGAGTCTATGATATCCTCTTCACTGACAATCTTGCAATATCCTTCTCTGGGAACTCCAATCACAATACCAATCAAATCTTTTGTACCAACTTCATTCCTCTACACTCGGAACTCTATACGATATGAAAATAGTTATCTGTAGGCTTATCAATGCACTATCTATAAAAAAAACTTGCGTTCTTGAGTCAGAATAAATCGCTTCTGTGGGTCCAAATCTATATTAATACAGAACATCTTAGACAAATTTTGAAGCCAGCTGAGCTTCAATATACTGAACCTGGTAACTACGCTATACAGCGTTTTCAAATTAATTTTGTGTCAGCGACAATGTGACCTTACTTCAAGGTACTTGGAAGCGCAGTGCAATTCAAATATAGAATATTGTGAAGTTTATCTGACAACTGGATGAATTTTGCAATTATTCGAATGAATGATAGAAAATGAAGTATTATGAGTAAAATAATAAGCTGCAGAAGAATAATATAACGTTTTCTCATTCAGCCCGGTAGGCATCTTGTGCGATGATCTGAAAAGTAAAAAATGAACATCATTTCAGGCAAAGCCCGACTGGCCACTGGTGGCCTTATCGGTAACATATACACTGCTGGTATTTCGATGTTCGATGCTCGATACCCGGGTGCAATAGTTTCGACTTTTTCGTAACAGTTCAATTCCTTGCCTTCGGCTCGGGCTTGAAAAAATATCATTTGGAATGCGGAAACCAGTATTTATGTCCTTGTATCGGATAATACTATTCCATATTTACAATTCGATGCCACGGAGTCAGGAGAACGTAGAGGACTTTTACTCGGCTTATCTGAAACTCTTCGTTACATTGGCAATAAAGGTCCGAAGATATCGATTTAATTTCCATCTAATTGAACAGCCACCGGACGAGGAGGATTCCACGTTTCAATAAATTTATATGAAACTCTCTTCATGAACTTTCTTGTGTATCAATGTTATTTTCTAACCAATGAACAGCTTTTGGCTACATGAAATGAAAAGACCAAAATTTCACGATTCTCACACGTTTTTTGGCCTCCTGCATTTTTAAGAGGAATCGTTCGATCGATATCAAATTGAGGCCATTTTGAAGTGCAAGCCAATAGCTTCAGAAATCCGTGTTTAAAGGCTTTCCTGAGTCCTTCGTGGTCTGAGACATAAGTGTTTCTCTGACGAAAAATTTCGTTCTAGAAAAATTGTTGAAATCATCTATATACCTCCCAGAGAGTACCTTCTTTCATCATTCGTGGTGACTTTTCCCAGGAGAATCTTCTCTCAGAAAGAGTCGTGTCTTAGAAAATGAAGGTCATAGAAAGACTCTTGAGTGTGGGTTTTGAAGCTCTTGACTTGCACTTTCAAATGGTTCGGTATTGATCCAATGATTCCTCGATGGGGTGAAAATTTGACCTTTTCCTATAAAATATAGCTCAAAGCTTATGTATTATCAAGACAATAGCAATAATGCATTCAAAATTCTACGAAAGGAACTTCAAAATGAGCTAAGCAGAAGTCCTCTACGCCCTACTCTCTCCGAAGTATCAGCCTAGTGGGGTACTTTGCTATTCCCCATATTCGACCCACCGATATTCATATCTGAATGTCTTATTCAGTAGATGTTGTGAATATCAAGCGATGATGGAAGTTCAATTATTCCGTGCTTAAGCTATCCTGTAATTGAAAGGAGAATTGAGATTCCTGTGTTACTAAATTATCGGAACGCAGAACATGTTCTTTCTCTTGGCTTATGACACGACTGATACGAGGTGATATTATAGTGCAATTAGATTTTGGACTGACTGTTGAGCCATTGGACTCAAAATTATTTCATATAATAACATTCTTCTGACAATATACAAAGATTTCGGATAAATTAAAAATAAAATCGCACTCTTCCTGTGTAGATATTGACGATTATGGTAGTATTTGCATGAGAATACGTTGTAGCCTTCTCGAACTGTAAAAATCAATGTCAAAAGTGGGCCTAAACTTCTTATGAGGACAGTAGAATATGAATTGACCTTGCATTCACAATGTTAGAGATAAAACTAATTCAGCTGGGTATAGGTAAATTATTTGCGACAGCTAATTGATGAATTTGAGATGCGAAGGAACTTATTCCGTAGCAACTATAAAGTAGCCCTTCGCTCCAATAAAATGGCACGAAAAAATCCAATGACATGTATTACGCTACTAGCCTCTCTTGGGTGAATATTATCGCTCGAAGCGTAGCCGCGAGAGGGGGTAGCTCGCTTTACTCCCTACTAGCGCATTGTAATTTTTGCCTGAAGGGAAAGGTACTTGCGGCTCACGCTTCTCGAAACGGGAGTGGTGCTATAGTGGTAAAAAATAAGTTAGCAAAGAAATAATGTGTATTTGATTGACTGATTTCTTAATATTATAGGGGTCGGGAATTTCAGTAGAATCGATTCGTCAGTCGCAGTATTAGTCACCAAATACCTATTTTTTCTTATCTGATTTACTAATGCGCAATATTTCCTGAACAATGAGCCATGAAAAACCTGTATTCCGGTCTTATTTTTTACTTAATCTAGGCCTAAATTGTTCCGACTTGTGGGAATATGTTCAATAAAGAGTCTATTCATCTCCATAATAATGATCAGAATCAACGTCTTACTTTCTTCAAAAAACTTTTGATTATTGCGGGCTGACTGCTACTTGGAGAATTTCTAATATTTCTCCACTCTTTCTTGTCAAATTTTTCCTATAGTTAGAAATACAAAAACAATGGCATTAATTTTCCATACATCGGAAACAGGAAGGTGTTTGACTGGACGTCAAAATATAGATATTTTGATTTGTCACAGAAACGAAAACCCAAAATCTCAGAAATATCCATTTTTGGAGGACCAAGGCCTTTCGTCACAAGTGTTTCAAAAAAGCAATCAAGTAAGGGAAATGGATATTCATAAAAAATTTCGCAATGTTTCACTATATTTCACAAGTCAAAATACGTACGATTGTGTTACGTAAATCTTGGAATTGAATTGGAAGGTCATTTTTAAATTGATATGATGAGAAATCTATTTGTCCTGTGAACCGCGAAAAAAAATTCCAAACCATTGAAGAATGATGTTTTCATGAAACGGATCAAGTCGATATGCCAAATAGAAGTGTGTCTATGTATGAACCCTTCTACGTGTGTTTACTCGAAAATCTTGATTTACTCGAGACAAAAATACCGTGTGAAAGAGTTTCTTATCTGCGGAGATTCCGCGTGAAAAAGTGTAGTGTTTTCCACATCTTTCCTTATCCGAACTCTCTTACTATGCATAATTTAATAAGTTGATCTGAAGTGGAGAACGTCATCGCTGTCCGGTATGACTTTCATAACATGCAATTTTAATCCTCTTATCGTGTGATCGATCTAATAACTTCACCACGGTAGAATGTAACCGCATTTGAAATATTGCCACTCAAAACTACCAAGAGATTACTCTCGGCGTAGATAGGCAGGTGGATATGAATGCAAATCGATGGAATATTAGAAGATTCTCTCCTTTACAGATTTATAGAATCCTTCCCGATCGCGATACGCATATATCCTCAATTCAGAGAAAAAATTTCATATAATTTTGAAAATTGAGATATTGTAATGTGACAGAGTTGCGTGAAAGAGGGGAGGGAGGATTAAAAAATGAGAACTAATTTTCGTAAATCTGTGAGGAGTATATTACTATTTATACGAACGCAAAACAACAGTTAATGGTCTTAAATAGTCTTTCATTTATTGTTATTTTGAATCATATCGAATGATGATGTTTCATAAAAATTATTCATGTAACTGGGTGAAATTCGTTGCAACTTGTAATCTCATTCTCGCCTCGAAAAATCATTCTGCTAAATCTTTTGGCAGCGTTTTCTGGGAGAAACATAAGAACGTTCGATATGTAGTGTAGCAGTTCAATTCGGGTCACTGCCTGCGAATCGCTTCATTCAACGGTTCTCATTGAATGAAAGAACTAACTGTCAAGGATGATATGATTGCAATGATCAGCATCGCTCAGAACCAGATTTTTCAACTTTGCACTGAATGATTGGTACTCCCTATCATCAAGTGATTAGATAATAATGAGATTTGTTATCATTGATGACTTTTTGGAATTTAAGAATAAAATTTCATGCTCAACTGCATTCATGAGTGTTGACAAAGTCGCGCAAAATATTGAACTATCATCTTTCAAAATTATGACATTCTGCGGGCAAAATATAAGAGAATTGAGTACAAAACCGTTTAGAGGAAACCTGTAAAAGAGTATCTCGTAAAATGAGAGTTATGTAACAGGGTATTAGAACGAATGAGGCGAGTTTCTTGCAAAAATAGTTTATATATTCAAGGTTCAACGGAGTTCAGCCTTCGTCAGTGTTTATTAATAAGATTTCTTTGTGGAAAAATTTTCATCATAATAATATGGTCAAGGACTGTTCTAGTAAGCTCTAAATTTTTCAACACGAAGTCAATACAAAGTAATGAAAAAACTCCCGCACATCTTCAGATCTTCAGAAATCCTCATAAATATTTCATACGTACTAGTTCCCATTTCATAAATTCGAGATCATTGATCAGGATTGACTTCACGCTTGAAATTTGATCTCACTACACCAACACTGACAAGAATACCCCATTCCGCACAGTAAATTCAGCTGAATTAAGATACTCTACACAATTAAGACTATAACTATGCATTGTAATCTATGGTGATTACAACTATGGATGAAATTTTTATGTATTTGTACGCTCAAATATATTGTATGCAGCCACGCGGGAATGGGTAATTTTGGCACGAAGCAATCTCCAAACTTGCTTCGCTTGGGTCACAAACTATCCATCATAGAAAACCATTCATCTTCGTGTGGTATAACAGAATAGTATAAATTTTTTCTTTAAATTTTGGATATTTTTACTTAATCAAACGAGAAAGAGCATGGCGGAAGACTCAGAAGGGACAGCATCGAATACTTGAGTTGACAATTTTGAGAAATAGTCCCACTAATTCACTAGAACAGTACCAGTGAATGTCACAGTGCTAGTGGAAATTTCATCAAATTTTATTCTGACCTACAGCATTATTCACTTTTTATTCTTTGCCTCGCAATTTCCTCATTTTGCGTATAAACAACTGCCCGGAGTTCCGAAAAATATACCTACAGAGTTCTGTGATTGTGAATCCATCATTTGTGAGATGCATGAAGCTAATCCAGGAATTCCGAGATACAGATCTTGCGCAATAGAGGTATTGAAAAAATCAACGTCCAAGAACTCAATAAAAGTACGCGATTAAAGGATGCCTGTTTTTTTTTCACAATAACCAAGAGATAATCAATTTTCCGACCAATCGTATTTTCCACGGCTCACGATGAGTCAGATGCATGGCTCACGAAAAACCACCCCGATGACAGTCGAAAACATGGAATTACTATATGTAAGCCACTTCCGTGGTCGTCTCAGCATCCTAATTAGTTCAAATAAGCTGACGCGGTGCATCACAAAACATGATCGAAGCTGTTCAGGTAACGAGGGTGTTTGTGCTTGTGATTGCAGAATCGGCGAAGATGGACGGGCAAATAGGCCCGTCTTACGCTGCGCTGACCGCCTTGGCTCAGCGCAGCACTTTCGGCTTCAGCAACCAGACCGTGGTGGACAAGGCGCCGCCCGAGATCCACCACATGATAGATCCGTACTGGTACCAGTTTCCGCCGATGAACGAGCTGTGGTACGGCATCCTCGGCTTTGTCATCTTCGTCCTCGGCAGCATCTCCATTATCGGCAATGCCATGGTCATCTACATCTTCGCCGGCACCAAGTCCCTCCGCACACCCAGCAACCTCCTCGTCATCAACCTCGCCTTCTCAGACTTCTGCATGATGTTCACCATGTCACCGCCCATGGTGAGCCCCCGCATAGCTCGTGCGCAATCCGTTCTGCATCTCCTTCTAGAAACTCTGACTCTTCTCGATAGAGTAATAACTCCAACGATTTTCCGTCTGAATAGTTTTCCAAGCCTTCCAGGCCAAGCAATATCTTCGAAACGAAACAAAGCAGCACAATGATGCCAACAGGATATCATGGAATTAAATTGGGCGCGCTTCTGTAGCATATTGCATCCTTTCGCGACAAACGCATAGCAGAATACGTGCCTAAAACTGAAAAAGTGACCCTTTGTGAAACTCTTCGAGCGCACGTTCTGCCAATGCTGAGTCATAATTCCGAATCCCCCTATATTTGTTACCATCAAAGATAACGAAAAGTGATTCAAAGTGAACATGAACATTTTATTCTGTTCAAGGTCATCAACTGTTATTACGAAACATGGGTATTTGGGCCGTTGGCTTGTGAGATCTACGCATTGTGCGGCTCCATATTCGGATGTGCATCGATCTGGTCACTCTGCATGATTGCTTTCGATAGATACAACGTCATCGTCAAGGGTCTTTCTGGTAAACCTCTGACTACCGGAGGAGCCCTCCTTCGTATTCTCTTCATCTGGTCGTTCTGCTCCATTTGGACGTTTGCACCCATGTTCGGCTGGAATCGGTAATGATCTTATTGGCATCTCATATCCTCCATGCCGCGTGCTTTTCTCGATCAATTCTCTGCAAAATATTTCTCCCTCCATTAACCCGCTGACTGCCGATGTCCACATATGTGGACAAGCACGTTTTCCAATTTTTCGTGATAACTTTTGTTATATGTGTCAAAAAAATCTGGAAA
>JAPYYZ010000855.1:13499-31168 GCA_030522705.1 Eretmocerus eremicus
GCCATTTTTCATACTTTTTACACTAGTTACGCATGTTTTTCACCTCGGGATAATTTTTCAAGACCCGGAAGTAGGGTCGAAAGTGAGCGGGTTAAACTTTTTTACGTCAGAAACTTTCTTATTAGCATAGAAATCAGCTAAAATCATCTCAAGTTTACCCAAAAACTCGCGGGTTAAGACTCAAATCCGCAACCTTCTGACACTCCGTGTTCCAGATACATGTTTGATGTTGAATACGATTCGACCAGCTTAGCATGAATACGGTATAGCGAATTGGAAAATCTACATCATTGTCAAAAACAGATACAAGTCCAAATTTTATAATAGTTTTCCGTAAAGAAGTTTCATAATTCTAAAGCTTGTGAGTACTCTCTGAAGTCTACTTCTTTCTGCACGGGATATTCAAAGAATCATATCTTTGTCGAAATACACAATTCAATTAAAAATCAAGACAATTATTAGCAAATTGTGGCATCGGAAAAGTTTCATGTTTGCCAGCTTCAATAAATGGGAAGTTATTCTCATGTAAATAGAAGCTTCCCTTTTGGAGGTTTTTCAGAGTTCCTCGAGACTTTCTCTTAAAATATGTAACATGAAAGTTGTGGCAAATTCATCAGAAATTTTTCAATACATCCCAATGAAAAGATCGCGTATTACTGGAAATCGAATTCGTCGTTATCTATAATGACTCAGAATAAGTAATGCCCAAATTTGATTTTCAACTAGACTAAATGGATTCAGCCAATCATATCACTCACTAGAGATGGGCAACCGAAATTACAAGCGGAAGAAGTCAAAGAAGTCAAACTCAAAAACTTGAGGAACGATTGAATAGGTTGTAGTTCTCTCAACTTCACACGCTACAAACGAAATCAGCTAAGACACGCGTCTTTTCGAGCTCTGGAAAGTTAAATAACTAATGACTTGTTAATGTGACCCCGAGAAGAATGATTGTCTTATTCGATTCCTTTGCAGACACTTATCTAAAATTTTGTCAATACGATCTTTGATCGACTATCCAATGACAATTTTTGTTCTAGTTATGTTCCGGAAGGTAATTTGACAGCATGTGGAACAGATTACCTGAGCAAGGATTGGCTTTCCAGATCCTATATTGTATCATATAGTTTCTTCGTATGGCTGATGCCTCTCATGCTCATTATCTACAGTTACTTCTTCATAATCAAAGCTGTAAATGCACACGAGAAAAACATGAGGGAACAGGCTAAGAAGATGAATGTCGCTTCATTGAGGCAGAATGACTCACAGAGCACAGAGAACAAACTCGCTAAGGTTGGTGAAAAAGTGAATTATATCATCCAAGAATTTCTTTATATCCGATGATTCCAATTGTCATAACCTGGTTTATACCTGGATTCATTGATTCTATTGAGAATCATAGCTGTGCATTATATCTTCAGTTCCCAGTTCCCATAGTCAGTTGAGGGTGGAAGGTGGTTCTCGGGGTGTACGAAGTTCAAAACAATAGATTTAATTATGAAAAGTAGTCGAGTTTTGGCAAGACTGTCGATGCAGTAGAAGCGAGATATCAAAAGTATCATGCTAGGCTTTTCTGTGATCCATAATTTCAAAATGTCATGAGAATTTAATGATATTTCACTAACCAGGAGAGTACCAGACATCCGGATCACGGATTTCGCTCAAACTTTCGAAATTGTCTCCTTTTGGTGCTAAAAGATGAAATCCAGAACTGCAGAGTCTATATATTACCCAATGGTTTTCGAGATATAACCCAGAGCATTAGAATTGCAAGTATATAACCATATATAGATATCGCTTTTGAGCTTGAATCTGTATGTGCCGTAGGGAGGGGAGAAAAATGAACATTTCTGGAATTCTTCATGCTTGGGGTCGGAAAAAGTTGTGTTTTTACATGTAGTTATGAAATTTTTTTACTGGACACTGAGAAATGAGTTCTCCTGGTGGAGCAAGAGCCTTGAAGTTCCATGAAAACTACAGCAAAAGCACCGTTTTAACCATTTGTACAAAAGAAAACTACCGAGGTGCAAAAACTTGGGGTCGGAATAATGCGCCCATTTAGAATTTAGTCGTAGAACCTGGAAAACGACTTTCGTTGGTCCCTAGACGTCATTACTCTTTTCTAAATTCAAAAAATCGAACTAGCAAGGAAAATCGACATTTTTCAAATTTTGCTAATTTTTCTTGAATCAAAGCGTATGTGAATACTGCGTTCTAATCGGCCAAAACCGATCATCGAAGTATTTTGTTTCCAATGAATTTCGACCTCTTGAACACGATCCCGGTGGTTTCGAGAGACGCGAATGAATCAAAATTGGCGTATAAGCCAAGAAGACCAGGAAAATTTTATTGACATATACAATCTTTGGTGCTGAAGATTTCAGTGTTTATTATACCTGGAATGGTAAAGGTGAAAACAATACTATTCCACCGCAACACATAGTTCGACCAACTAAGGGTTTTATATGTTTCTTCGTGAGTTTTTTGTTGAAAAAGACTTGATATTCTTACAAAGAATTGTATTCGTCGAGATTGTTTGTTCATGTGATGTTATCATTTTTATGACCTAGAAATTCCCAGGGAGGGGTGACGTACTTACACCGGAAACGTAGGAAATTTTATGGAATTTACGACTCAACTTTGGCAAGTCCGAATGTCTCGAGAAATTTTCACATATACATGTAAAAACCTAAATTTTCTGAATCCAAGCATGTTGAATTTTGAACATTTCCATTTTCCGACCCACCATAATGATCAGTACTAAAATTCTGCGGCACAGGCACATCCCTTTATCTGCGAGGGGTACAGATTTGTGAGATACCGCAGATACTGAATTGGCGGATACCGAAGCATTGCGCTTATGGGAGAGAGGGGTTACAGACCGAAATAGATGAAGAAATTGATTCCGGACACGCTCTTTGAGGGATAAAACTTTTGCATACGAAATAAAGTGCTTTAAAAAAACGTACTTGACTACAATAATCGTAATCCGTCATTGTGTTGGGAATAATTCAGTTGTTTGAGATTTTTTTGCTTGTCGAACAGTGTCGATCGGCATACAGCTCGTGCGAAGCACTATGTCGTCTTGCAATCGCACTGAAACCAAAGGATCCGGATCTTCTCGAGATCACTGTTTATAGACTCATCCATTGGATTCTATTTGGATGATTCTCGCGATCGACCTTCCTTGCAATACGGTTGCTGTGGTTCTTACGCTCCATTATATAGAATTTGAGTTAGATGAAGTACTTCCCCATTCTGTTTCCTCGCTTGAGAAAGGTTTTTCATGGGGCCATGTCAGCAGAAATGTATAAGGTCGATTCTACTCTATTTCCATTTCTCGGACACCCGATTTGGCAGTTATGGCAGAATCAACCATAGATAATCATAGAAAATTCTGAACTTGTAATTTTCGCGATGGATGTTAACAAACTGAAGTTGCTAGTATTTTGCATTCATCGAGGAAAATTCCCAGTTCACAAATCATCAAAATTAACCGCAGATAACGAGAAAGGGTCACAACCGACAGACCGCGGATAAGCGAATTTGCAGATATCGAAGTCGCAGATAACGGGGTACGCCCTATATAGCTCAAAAACAACTGGGCAATAGATAATAGATTGTGCCGCTCTGGATTCCATCTCTTGGTGGTAAAAGAGAACTACTCTCAAAGTTTCCAAGGAACCCGTGATCCGAATGTACGACAGTCTCCTGATAGGAGAAGTTTCACCAGTGACTCTACAAAAATTCACGCCAATTCATAATCTCGGATGTTAATGTTTATCATTAAATTCCTTGTAAAAAAATCAGGAATACTTTTTTTAATTGACATAAAATTATTCAAGGCGATGCGAACGACAAGTTCATTTTAAAAATTCTCAGTTTCCGAGTATGTAATAGGTTATAAAATCAAATGTATCTTATGGTTAGCGTTATATCTCAAAGGACGTACCGTCCATTCTAACAGCACTCGATCTGATTTCTCAAGTACAAGCTCTAATATTGGTATAGGGATAAGGAGTCAAATAGAAAGATCTCGTGATTAATTTGCCTAAAACCATTGACATTCAGGTTGCTCTGACGACCATCTCTCTGTGGTTTCTTGCCTGGACACCATACCTCGTGATCAACTGGGCCGGAATCTTCGAGCTGGCAAGACTCACACCGCTCTTCACCATCTGGGGATCAGTATTTGCCAAGGCAAACTCTGTGTACAATCCAATCGTTTACGGTCTCAGGTAACATTACTTGCAAACCCATTCACACATCTGGTTTACGTAAACATCCAATCACGACACCATGCTAATTTTAATTTAGAAAATGCGATTTGTGCTCATAATAAGTGATGAAATGTTTGGCCGGATGAAATTATCATAACAATCATTTCTCGATGGATCAAATCAGATACTTGTAGTCATCATCAAGAACCACCCTTAAGATCTCTAATCAATAATGCTTGATGCCTTCACTAGCAGACTTTGAATCGAATTTTTCCTTCTTTTTCAAAAACTGATAATATCTCATCTCGCCACTTAAATTAACGCCAAATAATTCGACTGGACCAATCCTGACCAATTTTACTTCATCTTTTCTCACCTTCGAAATGCATTTCTTAGAGTTGTAAATTTCGATCTGGGGCTTATTCTAAAAACAAATCACTGGGATGAGTCGAGTGGTCTCATGAAAGCCCACTCCTCTCACCGGAGTACCCTCGCAACAGTCGCAGAACAGATATATAATTCAAAGAGACATCAAAGCAGAGAAAAAATGAAAATCCAAGATTTTTGGGTCATTTGTATGCTTTCTAAGCTTATGGGTATTATTTGCATCGCTCTTGATTATTTCAACCTTATTCATCCCTAACGTTTATCTTCGTTTAGCCACAAAAGAGCACTAGCCGCTGGCATAAGAGTGAGCGACAAGTTAGCATGCGCAAGCAAACTTTGCATGATCCTTATTTTTTCTTGTTTTCTTTTGACAAAATCCTGAGTAATTCTGTTGTTTTGATCCCAAATGAGTTGGAATTCCACCCAAAATAATTTTTAAAAAAAGTTCACCCCAAAGTTTGTTTTTACTTGATTGAATGTTGATCTCCATCCTTCAATAACTGAAGCGAGCACATTTTTTTTCAATGTTTGACCCTACTTCCTGCTTGAGGAACGTAATATTCGAACGTCTGAGAGACAAAATGATAAAAAAATTTCATCCGTACAGAACTTCAGCAAAAATGCACCAGAACTTTGTAAAGAATTGGATTTCTTGTGGATTGGTCGAGCAAATTTATTCTTCAAGAATAAATCTGCTCGACCAATCCACAAGAAATCCAATTCTTTGCAAGCCATATTTACATCGAGTACAAGAAAACCTCATCGTTACACCAGAACTTTGCTCTCTCATTTTACAAACTTTCTTTGTAGTTTTAAAGCCAAGACTCATTTCTAATCCTTCTTGTCTGAGAAAATAGCGCACATAGAAAAAGTAATTCCATCCTGAAATTTGCAGCCATCCAAAATACAGACAAGCTCTGTTTGCCAAATTCCCATCGCTGGCTTGCACCGGAGAGCCCATGCCTGGCCCGGCCGCTGATGCCCAATCGACCACTTCCGGCGTCACGACGCTCACCGATCAAGATAAGGCTAATGCTTAAACTGGAATGCATTAAAGCAGCCCCATGTATTACATAAATTGACTTGATGAGCAACACAGGAAGCATACCTGTGAAAACGCCATCGATCTTCGTCTCTAGGAGCTGCCCCAATCATCCGCAGCAGTAAACACGAAACAAGTACGAGAGAAGAAGATCACTTGCAGGGTTGACACTGACGCAAGGGGTTATTTGTGTCATCTATTTGAATTTACGACGAACCATTAGGATGTTAATCGAAAGCATGTGAATGTCAATCTTTCATCACGTCGTTTCAGATGTGCTAATTATGGATGACGCATTGAAGAATCAGAATGCAAATTAAATGGTATTGACAGGGTAGAATAACAATTTCAAGGTGGTTTGTAAATATTACCTGGATGAAAAATTTTTAGTTACACATAGAATTGTCACTTCTGTGTCGGAAATCTGTGATCTATGTTTAGACATCCATCAGAAGAGTATCAGGACAGTATCAGAAGAGTCACTTTCATTCCCACGGTTTTGATCCCGTATAAAGTGTATATCGTGCTATATATGCAACGGGGAGTCATTCACGAGTGAGAAAACAACACCCGGAAAATCTGATCCTCATTGACAGTACCAGTCATTTCACCAAGATTGATTCAGTCAGTCCTTCCATATCGGCTCTAATTTCAACACTGACGGAGCATCACTCAATTTTGCCACATACGCATATTCATATAAAGTAAGAGTGCCTAATTGATACCAATCTGACGAAAATCTCTCTTTTGTAAACTCTAAGTGAGTCTGCCTCGATTAGATCCAATTTAATGTTATTTGACTTGCAAGTCGAAGAATATTGAAGTAATCCAAAGTTATGCGGGACTTGAATGAAAAGAGTAGTATTTCAGTCAATGCGGGAAAATGGGGCTCACTCACTCTAGAGAGAATGATTTCTGGAACCATCTCTGAGTTGATCCTAATTACATGTTCATCCAGGCAAACATACGACTCATGTCTCACCACGATTTGAGCCGTCGAAAGGAGGTCGGATGAAACTGGATAATAAGGCCACTCTTCTCAACGATGGCTCTATCTTATAATATAGGCGCTGGTCGTTTATTCTTACTATTATTTTTCTACACAAAGTACGCTTCTTGGCTGTTGAGTAATTCACAAGTGAGGCTATACATTCCTTCTGACAACGCGGGCAGTGAGAAGAAATGGAGCACGCGAATCCATCGGATGTTGTATACTTATCTGTTCGAGTAACATTTGAAATTCTGTGCAACAGTTTGTATTGCGATGAAATGCTCCATACGATCGAAACGAAAGTAATGCCAAGGGGCGTAACTATCGGACCTAATGAACTCAATAAGATATTATTTAATTTTATAAGTCAAAATGAATCCTGTATAAATAAAAGATGCAGAGCAAAAAATCTACAATATTTATTCAATATGCGATCCAATATTAACTCGTCGATTGAAATGAATACAAAGTTCCAATCGTCGGTAAACTTGCAAAGAATACATAAAATTCATATACAGTTGAATGAGATACACCTATTATGAGCCTTTCATATTGCTTTTACGTGAAAGATTAAGGAAAACTGGGGGAAAATTTCCAGGGACTGTGTGGGGTAAGAGTGTGAGTATGTGCGTGCATTCGTGGACGTGCGTGCGTAAAACCAATGTCCCGTCAAATGGGGTTATTTGTTACAGAGGGGTAGGGGGGGGGGGCAACTTTGTTACAACCCGGGGTAATCTATAATGTATAGATAATGCACCGATGCAAGGTCCGGCTTTTTTGAGGCACGGATATCGTTTCTCCCCGAGCGTAACGAGGGGAAAATATCCTCTGTGCCTCAAAACAGCTTGATGAGCCAAGTGCGCATACACTATTTTTTGGCATCAGGGCGACTAAGCGCCAGTTTTCCAATCCAAGACAGGAGGAAAAGTGGCGCTTTAGTCGCATTATCCGAAATTAGTACATTATTGCCCTGGATGCGTACGCCCATTTCGCTAGGACACTTTATTCCCTGAGCGAAGCGAGGTAAATGAGTCCTCCGCACATGGAGTGGCCATGCAGGCACAGGGTGATAATGATTTTTCATCATGAGAGCCCTAAATCCGCGTTTAAAGGGGGCACTTTTAGACCAGAATGATGAAAAAAAAAATCTTCATCGTGGCAGGACTGAAGTACGTGGTTTAGCCCCTACTCTTCTAAAAAATAATTCTCGTGGTCCCATGGTACTTCGTGGGACCGAGGTCTGGGAAAATTCTGAAACAGAATATTTCGTGGGACTAAGTCTTCAAAATATTGTGGGCAACGACGCAAGACTTCAGATCGACTCTGATTATGAATATCTCGACCGGAGATCGTGATTCAAGAGGGTCATGATATACCACCTCCTCCGATCGAGGCGTTCATTACAAGAGTCGATCTGAGGTATTGCGTCGTTGCTCACAAAATATTCAAGACCTAGTCTTACGAAATCTTGTGTTTCAGAATTTCCCCAAACCCCGGTCCCACGAGGCACCATGGGAGTGGACAGAGTTTTTTCACAGCAGAGCGAGAGGGAAGTGAGTCTCAGATTTACAAGCTAACAAAACCTGAAGCTCGAAACATTGACTAGGGGGAAGTAGACTTTTAATTCCAGACAGGCTTTAAGACTGCAAGTTTTTGAAACCTGAAGCCCGGAACTTTGGCAAGGCGTGTGGGTGGTAGGTGGTCGACGTTTGTGTGTATGTGCACGTGTGCGCGCGTATGTATCCCCGACTGTGTAACTGTCTCGAGTGTGTGTATGCGCGCACGCGAGTGTATTTGTGAAATAGGCATCCGTAGAGGTCTTGGATCGATATATCGACGTAGATAATTATAATGAAGGTATCCTCCTCGGAAGCCTTGGTCGAGAGTTGTAGTATATATAACAAGATTATGATTTTTCGTACAAAACATGAGCAAATTTTTTATAACAGAGAAGCATGTGGATAAATACCACAAATAATTTCGATTCTCAAAAGAGATAAACGAGAAAGAATTGAACTCCCCACAACGCTAATCAAGATTTTTTATAATATGGCTGCTGATAACATCGAGTTGCTCCAAAGAGATTCTTTGAAAGGCTAGATTGTTAGAGAGCTCTACAATTTCCCATCCACTCAGACGATCCCTCAGAGATATCCGGTGGTGATTAATCCTGCAATTATATCGGGAGTTTTCTCTTTCATACATTCGATACTTTAAGTTTCATTCTTTTATGGAATCGCTATCCAAAGACTATGAACTGCAGCGAGAAGGAGAAAAAAATCTATTCATAAGATTTGCGAGTGCAGAATTCTTCCTTCGCTTATGTTACAGTATTTTAAACTCAGGGATAGATCTAGGAACCGAATTGAGGGGTGATTTTATTCTTGGATACGAGAGCTTAATCCCAAGAAAATTTTTGCTCGCGTGCGTTTACTTCTATGTTCGCCATGCAAACATTTTGGTCTTGAGGGGGAGAGGGGAAGTATGCAAAGTCCAAGAATGCTACAGAGATCTTACTCTTAGAGATTCATGAGAAAATCCATGCCAATATCATATAATCCTTGACAAAAATATGACGGATCTTTGATATCGGTTCGGCACAAAATTACACGACCTCAGAAATTTGACGATGAATAAGACAAAATGGAATGTAGAATGTGAATTCTCTCGCGGGTATCCAATTAGGGCTTCGAAGATCGGATACGAGAGAGCTTTCGACGCGATGATGGTCACACAGCTATTCTCGCTGCTACCCTCAAAGTCACTTTGGATTTTCAAACTCATCAGAGCTCCTTCATAAGAATTAGAATACTCGTGTCGTGCTTCCTGGCGTTCAAGCCTTAGCATCGGCTGTATGCGTGGACGCAGTTTCTGCGGCCGGGGCGGCTGCGCTCTTTTTCGCAGCTTTTTGCTCTTCCGTGTCTCCGCATACGAAGAATGGACATCGCGCGTGCAGTCCAGCTCTGTACTTGGGATGACTGGAAATCGAAGAGAAGAATGCTTGTTCATGAACATAGTTTCCCCAAATTTCTGTATTATTCCTGATAGAACGTTGTCTTGCAAAAGGATACTGCAACTCTCAACATTTTTCTATATCACATCATCCACTATTGCGAGCTCAGAGCAATCACAAACGCATTTTTGATGATGAAAAATAACAAAATTGAATGATTGAAACATTTTCCTTTTCTACTTTTTTTTCTCTTGCTACTTGATATGTAACCCCCACTCGTAAACCTTGTGTTGACCTTGACGTGCCTAGTATTGACGGAGATTTTCCGGAATTTTTTCAGATTTTTTCGATGAATTCGATCAACTTTGTGGCTAGACCCGTCGCTTTCATCATTTTACACGAACGCAAGGCGATGACATGGAATACATCAGTTTCGGTGAAATCGACCGTAAAATATGTATATCAATCGAGCAACTGGATCGATGATAAATTAGTACAAAAATTAAAATTCCGACCCCGGAAACTCAATTGTTTCAAGCTGAACTAAATATGACTCAATCACCTTGACGCTGAAAGCAGAAATCAGAATGTGGAAAGAAACGTGTTTGTTAAAAATGAAGATCCCAAGAGAGAAAACTAGATACTTAATGTGGTGCGGGAGCCGTGCATCCTGGGAATGGAACTTGGGGACAACTCACGCAAAAACTTCAATGATTTGACTCAAACGAAGAGTTGTCGAATACTTGTTACTGTCCAACTTGTATTTGTCAACTCGTCGTTCAGCCCAAATCGAAAGAGTATTCGAGTAAAATGGGAATAACTTGTCCGCGAGTATATGTAGGTATACTCAATGCATGTTATCAATCACTTAAGTCATTCCCATTCTACTCGAATACTCTTTCGATTTAGGCTGAACGACGAGTTGACAAATACAAGTTAGACAATAACAAGTATTTGTCAACTCCTCGTTTGAGCCAAATCATCGAAGTTTTTGTGTAAGTTGGGGCCAAAGTTCAGCAAGCACGGCTTCCGCATCGCCTTAAATGTTATTCTCTCATTTAGTACATGATGAACTTTGAAGAGAAAACAAAAAACATTTTCTTGGGCTGAATTTGCTTTAGGATCTAAAAAATCAAGACTACTCACCTAAACGCATAGACAATGGGGTTGTAGCAAGCATTCGTTTTTGCACAGACGGATGCCCAAATAGTCGCCAGGGGAGTAATATGTTGCCTGGCAAATATCCCCACGTAGTTGGTTAACAGGTACGGGGTCCATGCCATAAACCATAAAGAGATAGTCGTCAAAGCCACCTGCGTTTCAATAAAAGTTTACGATTCTCTTAGAGAAGTGAAAAGCACTAAATCAAAGTATTCCAAAGTGTGTAGAGGCATATTTCACCTTGGCAAGCTTTGCCTCGGCACTAACTCCTCCTGTATCCCCGGCTCGAAGAGAAGCCACATTCATTTTTTTCGCTTGCTCTCGCATTGTTTTTTCATGAGCCGCTACAGTCTGGTTCGAGAAGATTTTAATATTAGTAAAGAAAACATTAACTTGCAAGATGCTGAAAGGATGAGCTTCGTTATTATTTCATCTCGAACGAGCAAAGTATGTTGCATGCACTTCATGTTGGGGCATTGTACACAACACAGCAATACACGATTGAAAAAAAAAAATGAATAAACAATTCAATACTATTTTCTGGATGAATCGCGGATGGGTGGTGAGATTTTACTCTGAAGAGATGAGTTTGTGAACAGGTTCACGAGTATAATGACATTATCAATGCTGGAGAATCGTACTCACTGAAACAATGTGCCAATAACTGTAGACTATAATCGATAACGGCGTATAGTAGACGAAAATAGAGTAGACCAAAATGTATGAATTGTTGACCCAATCATCGTTTACATAATCGGTTCCACACGACGTCATATTACCTTCAGGAACATATCTAAAGATTTACAGATTCTATCATACTTCTATCAGAAAATTCAGGACATAGGTGATTGTAGAAAATTGTTAACATACCTGTTCCAACCTAATAGAGGTAATGACGCCCATATGGCCCCGTGACACCAAATGATAACCACGGTTATGATTGCTCTTGGTATCGTTAAGGGCTTTGCTGACATTCCCTTTGAGTTATAAGAAAATTGGAAAATATCATCAGGGAGTTATCGCATCAATTGAGAATCCGAATTCTTTTGTTCTCTAACTAAAAGACTGTTGTAGGATGCATCGATTCTTGACTACCATCGTACTGGGATCGTTTCAAAGAACGGCGCGAGATAAATATATAAATTGACAAACGTAGGTGGCAGACTTTCAAGTTCATCATTTTAGATAAACTACCGAGCAGTTATCGTACAAGTTATCATTTGCTATTGTCTCATCGTGATGAGTCTGATCCTCGATCATTTCGGAAGTGCTTTATTGATATGCCCGTCATCTCTTTCACGAGGATTTCCAGGTTCTAGATGTTTTCAAATTTGGAATGGGAATGGAGTCACCAACGGGAGTGAGCGAGTTGATCACACAATCCATCGAATCTTTAGAAAATAACACTTTCATAAAGTAATAAGGGAGCGAGTAAGGGAGTCTCCCAGAAGCTTCGGTTGAATCCACTCTATATCTCTCTTAACGAGCACAAGTCTACCACTTTACAAGGATTGCATAAAGAAAGTAGGAAAGGATGGCAGAAAACGACACCATAGCATGTAACGCATCATGATAGTGCCTTTACTCTATAGAAGTTCAATGAAATATTAAAATTACCTTTACGATAACATTGTATCGATCATTTGCAATGACAGTCATCGTCCATATGGCAGAGCCACCACACACTGATCCAACATAAGCGGTCATGTCACACATCAGAGGTCCTTGTTGTTCATGAAATAACATTTTGATTACGAAAAATCGAATGAAGAATTCTTTAATTACTACAGATGACACTTGCTTACCTAGGTACCACGTCTCATACCAACAATTTATGACCATTGGGGGAGACATTGCTAGCATCATTATAAAATCTGTGAATGCTAAATTTATTACATAAATATTGCTCGGCGTTCTGAGACCTGGAGTCAGTATGAATATGTAAACCACTACTGCATTCCCACAGAAGCCAATCAGTCCAAGAATTACCATGAAAAGACCTAAGATTTTATGCCACACTGGCCATAGTGGAGGAAATTGATACCTGAAATATTTTATTATCATTGGTTAATAATTCGATGCTAATGGATTGATTCATTTATATATGAAAGACTGATGGTTTGGTGATCAGTCACTGAAGGGAAGAAAAGTTTCGGCAATCAGAGCTTTTGTTGTGCACTTTTTTTCAACATGTGAGACGCACAGTGGCTCTCTCTACCAATGATCATAAGTACGAGTGTTTTGGACGAGTTTATTAACTCACGTGTATAATTTGTTCGATTGAAATAGGAAGGATTCTAAACGTAATTGATTAGAAGTATTTGTGCAGGTTTGCACCGAGGACCTGGGGCCACTTATTCGTCAATTTTTACGTGGGGTCTTTATCGCAGAAGCTTGCAGATTTTGGTCTTAATCAGGAACCTCAACCCAAAAAGTGGACAAGCTGAAAATTATCTTCTCGATGCCTTAATGAGTTCCTTCCATTTCTGATAGCATCTCTGATAGAATTTGTAGGAAAACCTCCGTATTCACTGAGGATACACCTTTCGGAAAGAAATATCGCGAACGCGAAATTCTGCGAATAGCTGAGCATTATTATTCTTACGAGAATATAAAGGCAGGGGATCATTTTTCTATTCGCGAGTACCAAGTACGTGAATGCGAAGATTCACTCATCACCTGTATGCAAATGTACCTAAGTAAGCCAACCCAAGCGTTTTTTGCTAATAACTTCCATCCTTTATCAGTATTTCCATACATACTTTAGTTTACTCAAAAGCTCATCTCAAGACCCATAGAATGAGCTAAGTGCGATCGAATTAGATTTGAAACAGACTCATCGCTGATTAACAAGATAAGAATTTTTTTGCTTGGATGCGAACGGATGTGCACAATTTCACCACCCCTGATGATTAATACTTAGGCCTATCCCAAGATGCCACATCTCATCATTATCCCACGAATGAATTTGAGGTATGTTGAAGTGGGTGAAAAGAATGATGTAGACCTTGTCGCCCGAATTTGGTTTATTTCCTTCAAAACCACTCTTGACGAAGGTTGATTCGACGATATACGTTGAGGCACGAATCGTTTTTCAGAGCGGAACTTTATTTATTAGAGTGCTCCCGTGACGAATAATGCGAGGACTGGTGCAATTGAATTAGCCCCATAGCACTAGAGTGCTTTTTTAGGTCTACCATACTCTGCATATTGCTTATAAAATCAGCCCAGACCTGAATTTTTCGATTTGCAAAAAAAATTTTGGAGGTATTTGAATGGAGATTCGAATGAATTGAGGCACAATTAGGTTGGCTGTTGGTGAGTCAACATTTTTTGGTTTACAGAAGCGCTTGGCGAGGTTTGTAGTGGTCACATATCTGCGATATTACAAGGATGGCAAAATTTGGTGCAGAGACGAGCTTGGACAATCTTACAAGGAGATGACCCGACCTCCGGGAGCCCAATTTTGCAAGAAATTTTTTTACACATTCTTTGAACTAAAAAAAGTTACACGTATCTTTTCATTAAGTCCAATGGGCCTCCCCTCCAAAGATACAGGCAAAAACTTCGGCAGTATAAGTATATCTATATATATATGGGTCATCCGGAGCATTTCTATGAAACCCGTCACGAGAGTGTCTAGAAAAAATCCAAAACAAATGTTTCCTGTAGTACTACGTGGAAGTAGTACAAAAAAATTATTTTTTTCGGGTCCCCTTAGTATGCCCTACAGTCCAAAACTGCTCATTTCGGCCTCTTTTCAGCCCATATTTTCCAAAATTCATAGCTCAGATCCAAGTTGGCCTTTTGGAACATACTTTTGAAAAAAAAAATTTCATTTGTAGTTTTATTGAGTCTAGTAAACCGTAGGGCCCAATTGAGAAATCCGAATTCTAGCGATTTTTAGGTCATATTCAAAATGCTCTGCAAGACTGGGCTCCCGGGAGTCGGGTCCTCTATTTGTTAGTCAACCCTAATATACTCTTTGAGCAGACACTATTTTCAAGGATTCGCAATTTGTTCGAATCATCGCGATTAACACGAGGATTAATACGTTTCAGTAAACACTTTATCATAGCATTTTATAATAAAAGATCGTAAGGCAGTTGTTAGTCAACCCTAATATACTCTTTGAGCAGATACTATTTTCAAGGATTCGCAATATGTTCGAATCATCGCGATTAACACGAGGATTAACACGTCTCAATAAACACTTTAACATAGCATTTTATAATAAAAGATCGTAAGGCAGCCTGCCCACCTATCGGGAACTGTTTTCAATTATCAAAATAAAAGTCAATAACCTACGTACAAAAGTCGTTTTCACAACAAGGGCGGGAAGTTAGCTTCGTGCTTCGAACAATTTCCCTGCGTCCATACCCGAAGATGAGGATGAAAATCATAACCCAGAGAAGACACCTCAACCGCGTTTCGAAATTTTATTTCTTGATCTTTAGAATTAATTTGTAATCGGTCGAAGTCACCTGGCCATACGGCAATCGTGCCTTCCGGATACAGGGTTTTGATGCAAGGTTGGGAGAGTGGGGTCGAGTGATTTCTTTTGGATACAATCGAGCCGAAGGTCCATAATATCGCGAGAACACGGAAACCGGTCCGTACGAGCATTGAATACAATTATTTCATCGGCTGTGAAGAGAAGAAGATCGAAAAATGGTGCGAATTATCTCCTGAGCAAAGTTAGTTTCAGACTGAAAGAAAATTCTGACACATTTCTAGCGAGGTATTGAGCAATAGACATACCAGTGCTCGCCAACGCGAGGAAGCATCTCGGGCGGGACATTGTCAAGAACGGTTCGATTGTTAAAGCGCATAACTTGTTTGGCAAAATGTGGGCCCACAAACGAAGCGGCATGCACTGCGGCTGACGTGACCATACTTGTGGACGATATTGGCCCAGGCGTTGAGGCAGCTGAGATTAGCTCCACTGTCGCGTTGACGGCACTCACTACAGGATGATCCATTTCTTGGGGGCAAATGCACATTCCTTCACTCTTAAATTGAACTTAGCAGCGGCATCATCTTCGGAACAGTTTCGTCCATAAAGCAAACATCCATCCACTCGGCGCTGTGGTCGATCATCTAACACATTTTGGGCAAATGCGAAACAAATCTAGCAACATTCCGATGAGATGAATCGTTGAACAGTGGCAAGCTTTCTAAATCGACTGGAAATTATTCAACATCTACGGACCAGTAGTAATTCAATGCGCGACTGACAATGCATTAATATCACCCTAAATACCTTTTTATACGAATCCCTCTCTAGACTCTCTAATATGATTATTCAATAAAATATTCAAATGAAGCCCGCAATATCTAATGTCATAGAGCAAGGCTAGGTCTTTCGCAGCAAGTAGATGTCCGCTTTCATTTGTCTTTGATGACTGAAAGTAGCTTATATTTGAATATTAAAGTTACTTCGCTCGATCCATCGCTCAGGAAAACTACGCACAAAAACTTCCAAGATGTCAGGGCAGTCCATACTTGTGCAGAATGATGAAGCCATTCAAGTCGATGAGTCAAATTATGTAGGAATGCTATAGAAAATTTATTTAAAGAATCATCAACATCACATCTTTTTAAATGAGATCAAGTTTCGATTTGCTTCATATTCGAATCTCCTATGATCAAGTTGAATCAACAATCCTTGCAATTCTCCTGATATGTCTGCTATGACCCTGTCGAACAGCTATGTCAAGTTCTTGAGCAAGATGTAGTAGATTGTTTGGATCCGTTTGTAAAGCAACGTGCTCGATTTCATCGGAATTTGAATCTTTCCTTAGAGCGAAATCCAAAGTGACTAGAGGCACAACTTGTTTTAGCATCGATCTAGATGCAATCTGGAAATTATGAGGTACGGTTAGTAATGTTCATGAAAAATCGTACAAAATATACAAACTATCGAAACTTGGGTGGATCGGCATTCAAAAAAGCTCAAATATGTACCCATTACCTGTGCTTCGAAGCGCCATTCCACGTCAAGAAAGTGTGGTAGCTTGAGCCCGAAAGTTGACAAAGCTTTCGTGAGTAGTTCTTTTTTTACTGAATACAGTTTGTATAGAAGAACCTCGTGTTCTTCTGGAAATCCCAGTCCCAATACGAACTCTTGAAAGCCATCTCTTTCAAACTGGATGAGTATAAGTAGTCAGTGTTTATAAAATTTTGATGGTTTAACATCCAAGTACGAGAAATTGGAATTCACCTTCGATCTGCAGCTTTCCAAAAGTAAACTAATAAGGCTTTCGACGCATTTCCTGATGATCTGGGGTTCTACTTGTAGTTTTTCTAGAAGGAAAAAACTGAAATAGAGTAACCCATCAAGGTCGTTGAAAGCTCTAACTTACCGACATTCATTGTGAATTGACTTCAAATAAAACAAAACAATATTCTTCAAAAGTAGCTCCAATTCAAACTGCGTATTAGCAGAATACAACACTGCATAAGATTTTGGAGTGATCCGTGGAAAGATCTTCGAGTAATCCGAACTCTAGTGCGAATATATTATAATTGAACCAGAGTCGAGATTATTCCGAGCGCCTACTGCGGTTCACTCCAAAATTTTACACAGTGGTGCATTCTGCCAGTAAGCAGTTTGGATTGGAGCTACTTTTTTTAAGTATTTTTTTGTTTTATTTAAAATCAATTTATAGTAAATGTCGGTGAGGTAGAGCTTTTTCTTCCCCTTGAAAAGAGGAGAGAACACAGAGAAAAATAATCAAAGAACTATAATGATATCAGATCAGTGCAGAGAAAAATATTCGCGCCAAAAAGTCGACCAGGTAAGGTAAAAGTACTAATGAAGGAACACCATGCGATTTTGTCCCAATGGAGGAACACTTGAAAAAAACTTAAAAATGAGGGATATGGGGGATCCAAATGGTTAGGAAAAAATTC
>JAPYYZ010000856.1:0-17667 GCA_030522705.1 Eretmocerus eremicus
CACCGGAGGATTTTTTGAAAAGGGATACAGATGAGAAAAAATGACTCCCCTGACCGAGATTTGAACTCGGATCTCCGGATTACTAGTCCGACGTCCTGCTTAATGGAACCATCAACCTATTTTCTCAAAAGTATCATCCCTCAGGAGAACACATGTTTCCCGATTCGGAATCATCGGAACATGATGATTCTCTTCCGCATCATAAAGTACATGGAAAATGCTAACTTCTTGCACCAAGGTTGAATGTGGTTTCCATTCACATTCTTTGAGGACTTTGCGTTTCAAAGTCTTAAGGGGCCACTTCTCGTTGGGTTCAAACTATTAGACTGGATCTGGCGCATTCTCTTGGGAGAAAGGATGGGGACAAGGAATGTGTATCTTGAAAAGATATTTTGTTTATCAAGCTCGGAAACGAAAAGGGAAAGAACACTATCGAGAATCATTAAATACTGCACATCTGGATGGTCAAAAACTCACGACTTCTCTAACGAAGGGGAGAAGGATCATGTAAGTCGGAACGAATTGTCAGTAGAAGAAAATTACCTCCTCTGGGGTTTCAGAATGGTCATTCCAATATCATGGAGAGAACGACTCTTGGACGATCCATGTCCTCCTTATATGATTCATAGTTGTCACATGAGAATCGTAAAAATTGAAGCAATGACCAGATCTTATATGTGATGGCCAGGTATTGACAACGATATAGAAAACACGCTTGAATCTCGTTGAATTTGTCTGGAGAATCAGGAAATGCCCCCACGTAAAACGCCACCACGTGTACCATTAACTCCTTGACCATGGCCAGAAAGAGCATGGCAACGGATTCGATCCGATTTTTCGGGTCCATTCTATAACGGAATGTGCCTTGTAGTGAAACTCAATCTATCAAAACTTTCACTGGAAATTAAGCTATTCTTGACTCTTCAATTGCACCAAATCACGTGGCAGGAGTCTAGAACCATCGTGAAGAATTTGAAAATTCTTCTCTAGCTAGATTTCCACTCGACAAAGTGGGATATTTCCAAGGGATTTTGAGGCGGGATCATGAAAGATACTGGCGAAGCTATGATTCTCGGGTATTCTAGGCTCTGAGACCAAGTGGGGACTTGAAGAAAAGTTTCTGCTGGTAACTATCTCATAGGCTTTTGGACTACCTTTCGGATACTTTTTGAAGAAATGGAGTCGGTTGAGCTGATCAGAAGCTACAACTAAGATACGAGAGTGGTGTTCCAACTTCACTTTTTTTGACGAAATCGCTTATATAGACCCCAATCTGAGGGAAAAGAAGCTTTCTCTCTGGGAAAGCGAAATTGTTGACCTAGAAGTTGTAGATTCGATCGTTTTCACACGTGTGTGATGCATCAAAGAACATTTGGAGTCAAAAAAAGTGTTGGGAGACGAGTGTTCTGGATTGACAAGGGCAGCCCCAAAGCCATGTCGAAGCAAATAGCTCGCGCGGCGGTCGCCGCACACGGAACCTCTACTTGGACGACACTTTGCGAAAAATTGGGACATTATCCAAAAAAAAGATTCTGTACCCCCAAGTCTGTGAAGTGCAAAAAAGAATGAGTCGTCTCGGACCTCGATGGGATACGAATCAAGACCAGGATTAGTACTACGAAGTCTCGTGTATGCGATTGAAGCATATAGCTCGCAGCGCCCAAACGGTGATTCGTAGTTTATCAATCCTCATCCCATTACGCATTCGATTGAGGTACAAGACGGCTCATTTCGTTCATTGCTTCACAGACTTACGGAATATCCAGCCACTTTCTTCGAAAAAGGCCCCAATTCTCCGCTAGAAGGAGTCAAAGTTGAGTTTATGGGTGGCGGTCAGCATACAAACGAACTCAACTTGGACGAATTTTTGTGTAAAATTGGGGTCTTTTTGGAAAAAAAGGCTCAATAGCCCGTAAATCTGTGGAGGAAAGAACAAAATAAGCCATGTTCGACTTCAATTGAATGCAAAATAAGTCCAGAATCAGAAAACTGCGAATTGTAAATTTGGCGCTACCAACCATGCGCTCGTCGTATCCACAACAATTCGTGTTCTTTTGATTTTGGACTTTTTTGGATCCGATCAAAGCCGGGATGGCTCATTTTGTTCTCTACTTCACGAACTTGTTCATTATCGAGCCTTTTTTTCCGAAGAAGACCCCCAATTGTTCACAAAGTGTTCTCAAAGCTTAGTTTGTATGTGTGGGACCGCCACACGGACTATTTGATGCAACATGCTCTTAATGGCCAAAAGGATCTTGCCCTTGGCTCTTTCCTGCTACTCTTGTTCTCGAATAATTTTGAGCCACTGCCTTTGCGCGGGCTCCAATGGCAGGCGTTGTAGGTGCGGTAGCTGGCGTCGATGCATGAATCGTGGGCACGTTGTTTTGCATGCCTTTTCATGAGAATGAGAATAGGAGGCGAGGAGTCTACACGATCATTCTACAAATCTGCTGCCACTAACCTCAACTTCCTACCATCATTATCTACATTCATCATCGAGCTAATTCAAATTTATCGCATTTCAAATTTCTTCTGAATTCTCCGACTCACTGTAAATGCCAACACCCCTAAATTGAATTTCATTCTGGAATAAATAATTACGTACTCAAACAATAGTATTCTCCTGGTTTGAATTTGAATGGCTCACGCGCGTCTTGATGCCGATGAAGTTATTCTAATGGTTATCTTTCCATTGGCGCAAAAGAGCCATCACTCATACACTTCTATACATGTACATATTCTTACCGATACATAGCTCCATGGGAAAATTCTATGAGTTTCTATGGAGAATTATTCTTTGAATTTACATAGTTATAAGAAACGCTTCTTGCCATAATATAGAGCTCTTCAAGGGCTATCTCGTGTACATAATGACTTTTAGTAAATCATTTGTATTCATATAGTAATTCATTTCGCAAAATTCTAAAATTCTGTAAAATATGATGTAAAATTTCTTCCTCAGATTCGACATGAGATTTGAATATCTCATAAACTGTAGCATAGGTTTTTCATATTGGCTATTTGAATTATGTATTAAAAACATAGATTTTTCCTATGAATCTCTCAATTCATTTCCATTGTAGAATCAATAATAAAACTTGGATTCTTCATAGATTTTCCAATAGATATGAGTAGTCTACGCTATGAATGACCAGAATCACAGAAAAGTTCGAGATTCTATGTTGGATTCAACATTATTTCCGAGACAACTGAAAATTGCATCGAATCTAGAGTTCCTCCCAAAAATGCCGATCAAATCATCTTTTGATCATCTTTTATGGATTATAATTGATAAAATGGATTATCTAAGTGCTGCATATTGAATCCAGTGCATTTTTCAGTATGAATAATGATTTACATAGTAGTTTTCGAGTACAATTCCAGCAAAGTGAATAGTCAGAATGAATTGAGATTAGTTATGTATCGAATGATCTGGATTCCTGAGGACTGACTGTGGATAGAGCCGCTGCAGGCAGGCTCAAGGATCGCTTTCTCATTTCCAATTTCACTACCAGAGTATACGACTCGATGTCCTCTGGATTTCAATATTAATCTTTGATTGTATCGAAATCTTGGATAAAAGCTCGATTAGTATACCCTTTGTGTAATGATTGCTGCGAGTGTTTCCAAATGCAGAGCTTTGGCTCATAAAAGCATGAGGTACCTTGCAATGTAGAGCGTGATATATCAAGTGACAAACATGAATTGGCGTCTTTTTTCGGACGTCTGTTTTGGGCTGGAAAATGTTGAGAACAGTCCAAAATCCGCCAAGAGGTGGATCGCTATGGTAAAATTTTCTCGCGAATCGAATTCCGATGTCAGAATTGCGATATCTCTTCTTGGTCCAGAGTTGGAAGCTGATATTGAGATGCATGTTTTTGCTATCTCGCCGCGTATTGGTCCGATGTCAATTTCGACCATTGCGTCGGAGAGCTTGGGAAATTTTGAGTTGAGCGTGACTCTTCCCGTATAAAAATGTATGAGATGTGCATGCTAATTTCAAACCCGAAATAGATCAGACCAAAATCTGTGTCGCTTTTGCTGACGCTCATGTGACGCTATGTGACGCTTTGTTTATCTCCCCTGTGGATAGCGTCTGCTCGTCTGACGGTTCCCTAACTTGGCAGATGCGAATGGTGCAAGTCCCAGCGTTTGTGAGAGGATCCAAGATTGAAAGGTGTATCAAATTAGGAAGATCGTTTGCGGCGGGGTCTCTCGTGATCGAACCGCGAATGGATCGCAGCTCCATGCGTCGGCGAGGCGAGTCCATGTTGCATTACATGTTGGTGCGCGTTGATACATCGCGGCGTGAGCTGCACTCAGTAAATGTGCCTTGGTGTATTTGATTGCGTAAAATGCTGCAGGGATGGCGCGGGGCTACCCAGGGTGTCCCGGATGCGTCCACGTAAACTGTCACCGGGCGCCCTTACATCGCGTGGGTGGCAGCCGGGGGCGGCTGCGACAACGTGGCCTTGCCGGGGTGCGTTGGCGCGCGTTGATGCACCGCGGCGTGACTTGCGCTCATTTTACGTGTCCCGTGGCATTTTAGCTTGTGTAGTGCCGCGGAACTGCCTAGGGTGTCTCGGGCGCATCCACATAGCCTGCCGCCGGATGCCCTAGCATCGCATGAGTAGCAGCCAACGCTGGCTGTGGGCTGCGACAACGTGGCCTTGCCAGGGTAAGTTGGCGCGAATTGATTCGTCTGCTTATGTATTCTACGCAGCGTCGTATGAAAAAAACGAGTTTACCCACAAATAAGAAGGAAAGGAGTAAACATGTACTCTCTGGATGGTTATGCATTCTTGACGTCAGTATTCCATTTATCGAGTGGGATGGGTCTCGATGCGTGCAAAGCTGATGCTGCCTACGTTGTGGAACCTAATAGATCCGCTACTGTGCGGCAATGCTCTGGCTGAGTACCCGCGTGTTTTCACCGGGACTTGTGAATTCTCGTCTCGCGCGAGGGCTAATGTAGCCTCTTTCATGAGTTTTGCCACTCTCCATACGTCTCATCATTCTACTCACTCCCTCGTTTTCCAATTCACTTCGTAAAATAGCTCGAGGTCTTAGTAGAGCCACTCGCAGCTTTGAATCATCGCGTAGATCTTCCGTGAATCCGACAAGCACTTTGAGGAGACTTGGCAGCTATTCGTGCGGCCCTCCTGGGATACTCGCGTGAACTCTCCTCAGCATCAGTTGAGAGCCCATTGAGCATCGCGTTGGATACACCACGAGTAGTATTATGAGAATTCTCCCCACGATCGTTGATATCTGATACTGTCGCTTCTGGCTCTTCCTTTTTCTAGATTGTTGATTCGCAGTTGGAAAGATTTCCCATTCGCTCAGGGACCGAATCCATCAATTCAGTTAATACCTGAACCTGATTCTTCGCAAAGGCTGATTGATTAGGCCACGTCAATAGGAATTACACATCATTTCTCAATTTGCATATTTCCTCGGCATCAATCGAGAATCAACGGAAGGTTTGGGTGTGTCCACACAGAGCGCAATGGGACGATACCCAAGGTATCAGGATAATGCAAAACGACGCAAAAATTGCCATATCAGCTATGCTATGTCTGAACAGTGATGTTTAATATAGGGCTGCGCGCTCTACACATTTATTCTTGGGCACACAGAGTGTTCCTCATCCACGCGAAGCGTTTCTTACGCACACGGAGGATTCTTCTCGCATCCGGGGGACGTTCCACACGCAAAGCTTCTCTTATCCACGCAAAATGCTGCCTGCGCAAGGGAAGAGTTTTTGCGCTCGCAGATGAGTGAGAGTGTCCACACAGAGCACAATAAGATGCGACCCAAGGTATTAGGATAGTGCGAAACGACGGGCAATGGCCAGACTGTCTACGCTATGTCTGAACAGTGATGTGTTACATTGGGCTCCACGCTCCACACATCTATTGTTGGGCACGAAAATGGTTCCGCGAGTACGCGAAGTGTTTCATGCGCACGCAACGTGTACCTTGTGCAGGTGAGGTATTCCTCATGCACGCGAAGCGTTTCTTATGCACGCGAAGAGCTCCTAGCCCATGGGAAGTGCTCTCTCCACGCGAAGTTTCTCTCGCTCACGCGAAGGATTTTTCGCGCACGCGAAGAGTTTTCCGCGTATGCAGAAGGTTTGGGTGCATTCACACTGAGCGCAATGAGACGATACCCAAGGTATCAGGATAATGCAAAACGACGCGCAATTGCCATATCGGCTACGCTATGCCTGAACAGTGATGTGTGACATAGGGCTACGCGCTCTACATATTTATTTTTGGGCACGCGGAGTATTCCTCATCCACGCGAAGCGTTCCTTACGCACACGGAGGACGTTCCACACGCGAAGCTCCCCTCACTTCCGCAAGATGCTTCCTGCGCGAGGAAAGAGTTTCTTACGCTCGCAGACGATTGGGGGGGGGTCCACACAGAGCAAAACGAGACGCGACCTCAGGTATCAGAATAGTGCAAAACGACGGGCGATGGCCGCACCGCCTAAGCTATGTCCGGACACTGATGTGTAACACTGAGCTCTGCACTTCAAACATCTTTTATTGGGACGCAAATGGTTCCTCGAGTACGCGAAGTGTTTCCTGCGCACCCGACGTGTTTCTCGTACAGGTGAGGTATCCCTCATGCACGTGAAGCGTTTTCCACGCACGCGAAGAGCTTCTAGCGCATGCAAAGTGCTTTCCACACGCAAAGTCCCTCTCGCTCACGAGAAGAGTTTCCCGCGTATGCGGAAGGTTCGGATCCATCAACACAGATCGCAATGATACGATACACAATGCATCGGGATAATGCAAAACGACGCGCAATTGCCACAGTGGCTACGCTATGTATTAACAGTGATGTGTAACACGGGGCCGTGCGTTCTACACATTTCATCTGGGACACGCGAATTGTTTCTTGAGTACGCGAAGCATCTGATGCGCACGGGGCGAGTTATCCGCGGCGAGGTGTTCCTTGCCCACGAAAATTTCTCTGGCTCACGCAATCAGTGCTTCTCACACGCGCAGAGAGTTCAACGCGCGAGCAAAGTGCCTCCCACACGCAAAGTTTTCTTCGCGCACACGATGAGTTCTCCGCGTACGTGGAAGTTTTGGATGTGTCCACACAGTGCGCAATGAGACGATACCCAAGGTATTAGCATAGTGCGAAATGACGCGCAATCGCCACACCGCCGATGCCATGTCTGAAGAGTGATGTGTAACTCTGGTCTGTACGCTCTACACATTTATTCTTGGGCACGCGAATTGCTCTTCGAGTACGCGAAGCGTCTTATGCGCACGCAAAGTGTTTCTTATGCACGCGAAGAGCTTCTCGCGAATGCAAAGTGCTTCCCACACGCGAAGCCTTTCTCGCTTACGCAAAATGCTTCCTACGCACGCGAAGAGTCTCTAGCGCTTGCAGAAGAGTGGGGGTCTCCACACAGAGCCCAATGAAACGCAACCCCAGGTATTAGAATAGTGCGAAACAACGCGCAATGTTCGCTCTGCCTACGCTATGTCTAAACAGTGATGTGTAACATTGGACCACGCGCTCTCCATATTCATTCTTGGGCACGCAAATCGTTCCTTGAGTCTGCGAAGCGTCTTATGCACACGCGACGTGTTCCTTGCGCACGCCAAATGCGTCTTGCCCAACGTGAAGTGTATCTCGCGCACGCGAGGTGTTCCCATGCACGCGAAGTGTTTCTTATGTACGCGGCGTGTTCTAGCACTCGCGAAGTGCTTCTTGCCCACGTGACGTTTCTCTTCGCTCATTCGAGGTGTTTCTCATGCACGCGAAGCATTTCCTATGCAGTTGTTCATGCTACTGTCAAGATTCTGAGACTGTATAGTCAGGCCCTTTGGCGTCTTTTCGAGCCGAATCTCATACAAAGCTTGGTGCTCCCGTAGTAGGACTACGCCGCCTCTGGCTATTGCGATCTGAAGAAAGGTCAAAAAATGTCACTCCTGCGGTTGCAAAACTCATGTATCCGCTTCTTCTTCGGCAACATACTCTAGAGAGGTCATGTCTTGCCCTTCCAGCTGTCACTCCGATGGATCTGCAGCTAAATGGGAGAGGATACCTTGTCATTTGCCTTGCCTCCAAAATACCCTCTCCTGGAGAACCAGGTCACCTGTTCTCTATGTTCCAAATGAAACACAAAAATTAAGCCATTCCACTGTGATCGTCAGACCTCCTAACGTATGAAACGCTGAGAATCGAAACCTCTTCCAACTTGTTGAGAAAAAAAAATTATTCAAGTACCTATTCAACCGAGATCAAAGCGCGTGGATTGAAAAATCGTGACTTGAATGTGTGTTGACGGTCCTCGCGATTCAGAGCTTACAACGAAAGATACAGGCAATTATGTTAGTCTCTCCGGCAGTTTCGCGGTTAGGTTGTCGTCTGCTGTGTACATTGACTATACGTATATTGGCGAGCGACCTGCGCTTGACTGATCCAGTACCGACAATAGTACCTCAGACAGTGATATCTAAATAATGGGACGACGCGGATTACACACTTTTTCTCGGGCACGCGGATTGTTCCTAGAATATGCGAAGCGTTTCATGCGCACGCGAAGTGGCTCTTGCACACGCGGCGTGTTGCTCATGCACGTGGAGTGTTTCGCACACACGCAAAGAGTTTTTTGCGCACGCGAAGTGCTTTCTACACGCGGAGTTTGTCTCACTCTCGCGACGTGCTCCTTGCACACGCGTCCGAAGGTACGGGGAAAGTGCGAAACGACGCACAATGGCCATACCGCCCACTCTATATCTAACTGGTGATATCTGAGCATTTGGCTACGCGCTTCATCAGTATTAGAAATTAACGAATGTGGGCAAAAATCTCATGATACTACTCGTAGTGTATCCAACGCGATGCTCAATGGGTTCTCAACTGATGCTGAGGAGAGTTCACGCGATCATCCCAGAAGGGCCGTACGAATAGCTGCCAAGTCTCCTCAAAGTGCTTGTCGGATTCACGGAAGATCTACACAATGATTCAAAGCTGCGAGTGGCTCTGCTGAGACTTCGAGTTATTTTACGAAACGAATTGAGAAACGAGAGAGTGAGGAGAATAATGAGACGTATGGAGAGTGGCAAACCTCATGAAAAAGGCAACATTCGCCCTCGTGCGAGACGGAAATTCACACGTTCCGGTGAAAACACGCAGGTACTCAGCCAGAGCATTGCCGCACAGCGGCGGATCTATTAGGTTCCACAGCGTAGGCAGCATCAGCTTTGCAAGCATCGAGGCCCATCCCACCTGATGAATGGAATACTAACCCCAAGGATGCATAACCATCCAGAGAGTACATGTTTACTGCTTTCCTTTTTATTTGTGGGTTAACTCATTTTTTATACGACGCTGCGTAGAATAAATGAGCAAATACATCAATTCGCGCCTACTTACCCTAGCAAGGCCACGTTATTGCAGCCCGCAGCCAGCGTTGCCTGCTACTCATGCGATGCTAGGGCAACCGGCGGCAGGCCATGTGGATGCGCCCGGGATACCCTAGGCAGTTCCGCGGCACTACAGCTGAAATGCACCGCGACACGTGAACTGAGCGCAAGTCACGCCGCGGTGCATTAACGCGCGTCAATGCACCTCGGCAAGGCCACGTCATCGCAGCCACCGTCGGCTGCTACCCACGCGATGTGAGGGCTCCTGGTGACAGGTTACGTGGACGCATCCGGGACACCCTGGGTAGCCCCGCGCCATCCCCGCAGCATTCTACACGCTCAAATACACCAAGGCACATACACTGAGCGCAACTCACGCCGCAATGCCTCAACGCGCACCAACATGTAATGCAAAATGGACTCGCCTCGCCGACGCATGGAGCTGCGATCCGCTCGCGGTTCGATCACGAGAGACTCCGCCGCAAACGATCTTCCCAATTTGATACACCTCTTGATCTTGGATCCTCTCGCAAACGCTGGGATTTGCACCATTCGTATCTGCTAACATAGGGAACCGTCGGACGAGCAGACGCTATCCGCAGGGGAGATAAACATAGCGTCACATGAGCGTCAGCAAAAACGAAACAGATTTTGGTCTGATCTTTTTCGGGTTTGGAATCAGCATGCACATCTCATACATTCTTACACGGAAAAAGTCACGCTAAACTCAAAATTTTCCAAGCTTCCCGACGCAATGGTCAAGATTGACATCAGTCCAATACGCAGCGAGATAGCAAGAACATGCATTTTGAGGTCAGCACCAACTCGGACCAAAAAGAGATAGCGCAATCCTGACACCGGAATCTGATTTGCAAGAAAATTTCACTATTTTCATCCACTTCCCGGCGGAATTTGGACTATTCTTCAACATATTCCAGCCCAAAACAGACGTCTGAAAAAAGACGCCAATTAATGTTTGTCACTTGGTAGACAGTTAGATATCTCGGAGACCTCTCATGATATATTGGAGGGCCGTAATTCTCTACGGTTATTGTGAGTGTACTCCAACCGCTAAAATCACGAACGATTTGGCCCGAAAGGTGCCCCAATTCATCGGAAAGGTTCAAATTATCGTGGTCTTATGATAGGATTCTCTTAGGATAGATTTGTGCCCTCATTCACATATCTTCCTGAGAAGAAACTATCACCCTTAAAACATCCAACTATTGAGGCCCATTATTGATGCCCTAATCCATCAGGATGGTTTGTGACACGATAGTGGATGTATACAATCCCTTTTAACTATCCTATCTCATAAAATTCCATGATAGAACTCTCTTGGAATAGATGGGTGCCCTTATTCACTCATCCTTGTAGAAAAGATCTATCGCGTGTATAAAATATTCAATTATCGGGTCCCACTATTGATGCTCTAATTCATCAATGTGGTTCGAGACGCGATAATGGATGTACCAAATCCTACTCTCAGTCTCATCTCAAGATCCTGTCCTCACTGAATATTTACACCTCTGTCAAGTCAAAAATCCTACAAAAAGGCTCCCAAAGATCCAGAGCCAAGACACGCAGTGCACACTCTTTATTCTGATCCGGAACTAAGCGCCTGTAGAAATAGAAACGTCGTGACGTCCCGCCCGCTCCCTCCCGAGATCCAGAGATGCGCGTCCGTTACATCGCTTAGTTTGATAGAAGATTGCTCTATCTATCTCATGGTATGAATGACTCAAAATCTCCAAAAATTTCACTTGTGCCATTTTTTACTCTGTAGACAGTACGCTCATCTGATTTCATTGTAAGATAGCATGATCTTTGCTAGTAGGAGACAATACCAGAAAATCTTGATGGAGATGGGTATCTATCTTACTTCATTTCGTACGTTGTGGATTGCTCCAGCCACTGTGATGCTCGTGCATCCATTTTTGGCGGGCACGAATTCGTCGTGTTTGTACGAGTTGAGGAATTCGGGATGTAACATCCTTTCTCGGCATGTGAGGACATGAGTGATGTGTTCCAGGGAAATAATCGCGTCTGGTCCCGGACCTACCATCCCATCATTTCATGCTAATTGCCGTTGGCTGCAAGTTCTTGGAAATCTTGTATTTGATTCGATGAGTAACAATATTGTTACCAGAACAGCCGACTTTCCGATACTCACAGCTCGTCTGACACATTATCTCTGAGAAGACTTCATCATAATTCTTTAATTTCAGGTCTATAAATTCAAGTACGAGAAGCCAAAAAAACCCGAAAGTCTCAGAATCTATGAAAGCCATGTTGGAATTGCGACTCAAGACCTTCGGATAGGTACATACTCTGAATTCACTCGGAATATCATACCTCGAATTGTACAGCAAGGCTACAACGCAATCCAATTAATGGCCATAATGGAGCACGCCTACTATGCATCGTTTGGTTATCAGGTGCGAAAATAGAATGATCATCATTCACCTTCTTTGTTGTTACTACACTGAAAGAAGAAATTCTTCATAGTCAAGGCAATGGCGTAACAGTTACTCTGAGAATTTTGAAATGTCATCATTCCCGTGGGCACTAACTGTTACTCTACCAGCAATCAAAACAATGATCTATTGAAGAGCGCATGGGTCTAACTCGTCGTCTGACAATTGTTCAACTCACAAAACATGCTACATAAAGGGAAGGTGATATCCAGAGGATGATTTTTGATCAGACTTCAGGGAAAAAGGGATTTCTAATCAGACTTCAGTAGGCATCCCAATCTCAGAACAAATAGCTGGAATATCCATCGCTCACATATCTCCATGAATGGTCTCGTAAAATGACTGTAGAACGTGGCTATTCTGCTATTTCTTGATTTTTTATCACTATTCTTCCGCTGAACTTGCAAACGCTACGACAGAATCCATCTTGAGTCAATTCATTTGGAATTTTGAAATTTCAACTTCCATCTGGCGCAGAGAAGGACTTGATTCAGCGTTTTGATCAGAGTCATGAGCGTTCATGGAGTTTCGCAAAGTGTTGCAATACTGCCGCAATCTCGACCCTTTTCGACTCTTCCTGCTCTTTCTCACGAAGTTTGAATCGATCTTCGTATGGGCAGACGTAATACAGCTTGATTCTGAAGTTTATTACCAGCGGAAAAGGCAATAAAATTGTCAAAATGAGCTACCCGGGGAGAATATTTGAGAAATTTGTACGGGCTTGTCCGATTTTTACCTGCAATCACAAAATTATTGAAAAATGCGTCATCTATGACGCCCGGCAGCGTCATGTGCGTCTCGCTGAGGCGTCATGAGCGTCTCGCCGGGGCGTCATGCAGCGTCTCGCCCAAAAGTTCGAGCATGACGCTCGACGAGTATGCATTCGAGGTTATGTGGATCTCGGTGTCACATCAAAACCCAGGACATTTCACAGCTTCCATCGTCTTCGGCGACCCGGCGTGAACGTGAAGTCGTCCTTGTTTCGCGAGGCTACAGCTCAAGCTGTTGCCTCGCGAGTGTCTGGCCGTGCGCTTTTGCTTGTGCTCCGTGGAGGGTGTAGGCTGCCTTCGCGGTCTCCTCACGCTGGTTGCCGGTGTCTGCAAGCAGCGGGCACCGGCAACCAGCGCGAGGTCGACTGATTCCTCGACCCGTCCTGTCTTCGGGGTGGGGATCCGGTTCAGGGAGTGATATCGACGGTTCTCACGTGCGAAGCAGTCGCAGATTGCTCCGCATGGGCTATTGGCGAGCAGTTGATTCAGATGAGTGATTCTTGTTACCCAAGTTTCCAATAATTTTGGAGACGAGTGGTACTTTGTGCACTTTTTCCCATTCCAGCCAGTAGATTTCAAGTAGTGATGAGCTGCCATTTGGGAAGGACACCGCAGCAAAAGCGAGGATTCCTGACCTCGGTGGGATTCGACCACATTTCAGGAGTAGATAGATCGGATTATGCAGATTCTGATGCTTGCAGCAGTAGCTCTCGAAGAGTTCGTTTGCAAGAGCTTGATTCGTCTTAAAATCGTTCGATTCTTGGTTATGGAATCGCTTTGTTCACATTCTCTGGCGGAAAACGCGGCTCTATTTGGGGAATCAACACGAGCATTTCAATGATAATACTGAATTGCACAATTTATTAATGTCACTTGACGATACTTAAGTATTATTTTGACATGACGAAAACATGACTTCGAGCGCAAAGGAACTTTTTGGAGAATCTCGCCTTCATTTGACGTGGAAAACTGTTCCGGCGCTAACTCGGATATTCACATCTGCTCGAGGAACTTAGCGAGGACACAAATTCTCTGCAGATTCAAAGGTCGTCTGACACAATCATTGACCATCGCGTGCATTTTGAGATTTGATACTAGAATATCGATGCGCTCCATGACAAATAGTGGATCGAGATTAGCCAGAAAGCAGTGATAACAAAAAAATGATACTGCCGATTGATTCCATCGTGTTTTTATTGCGATATTCAATCGACTCGTCAGGCTATGCCCCCGCGCTCGGTCTGACTCACTAATTTTTTGTGACCCACGAACGATTGCGGATCCAGAACCACCCATCCTCGTAAATTCTCGTCTCAGAGAATGAGCACTCTCGTATTTCGATCATTCCATCGCGGAATACAGAAACATAGAGGAAACTAACTCCATTGATGAGTGACGAACCATTGAGCAGTATAGCTTCCTGAGGATCATGTAACGCATTCCTTTTTGTTAATCTAACCAAAGAATCACTCCTCAGTCACCTGGGGGATGAGAGAAACCAGGGCAAATCTGAGAATGAGACCGGGCGCGGGGACGCGGCTTTATGGGACAATTGAGAATTGCAGGAAGAGAATGATGGAATCAATTGGCAGAATGATCTTCACGTTATCACCGCTCTTTGGCTAATCTTGATCTATTATCTGGCATGGAGCGCATCAATAGCCTGGTATTGAATCTCAAACTGCACTACCATTGCATGACTTGTGACGTGGAGAATAGGCTCGTTTGATTCAAAATATCATGATCATACGAATCAATGCCCACGATAATCAATAGATCCTGTCAGACAGCCGCTTAATCTGCAGAGAATTCGTGTCCTCGCTAAGTTCCTCGAGCAGATGTGAATATCCGAGTTAGCGCCGGAACAATTTTTCACGTCAAATGAAGCCGAGATTTTTCGAATAGTATCTTTGCGCTCGGAGTCATATTCTCGTCATGTCGAAATAGTATTCAAATATCGTCAGGTGACATTGATCAATTATGCAAATTAGTATTATCATGGAAATGCTCGTATTGATTATTCGAATAGAGTCGTGTCTTCCGCCGGATAATGTGAACAAAGCGCTTCCATAACCAAGAATCGGACGTCTTTGGAAAAAATCGAACTCTTGCAAATGAATTCTTTGAAATATAGTGCTGCAAGCATCAGGATCTGCATGATTCGATCGATCTACCCCTAAAATTTGGTAGAATCCCACCGAGGGTGGAAATCACCGCCTTTGCTGCGGTGTCCTTTGTTTACCAAGGCCAAGTGTGAGCAATTCATGGGTGATGCTGATCCGATACAAAAGTCCCCTACATACAACTCTGTCAATCTTTGGGTGGAATTGCTTCTTCTCAAATCTGGAACACGCTTGTTTTCCTGTATCGTGCAGTCTGTATGTATTCACTGTTGCTGATTTTCCAATTTTGACTGTGACACTACTGACGTTCTCTACTTCCCAAGGATAATACTTATTGGAATGATCTCCATAATTCTGACATTGTCTCTCTTCCATGAGTTACATTAGCGTCTTCTCTACATTTTGACCTTCACTGAACATGAAGCTTGGGAGATATCAATCATCGTTTTGTGAGCTTCTTCTCTTTCAAAATGGACCGGATGGGTGAAATGGCTTAGAGTGGGGAAAATGGACAGAGTGAGGCGAAATAAACAGGGTGGATCAAAACGGACAGGGTGGGCAATATGGTGAGGGGGGGGGGGTAAACGAGGGCGGGCCAAGGTAAAATGGTTGGGGGTGGACCAATTCACCCCACTCAGCCCATATTGCCGAGCTTCTACGCGACTTCGCAGATCAGCTCGCGTTCGCGAGTATTCAAGTTGGCTCCCATGGGCAAGGGTCTTCAGCGGTCGGAGCAAGGATGAGTTGCACGGAAGCGGATTCTGGAATCGACTCATGCTCGCGAGGATCCCTCGCGATCGAGGTAACATCGATTCTCTCGTGTTAGCAAGATCGGGGATCGGTTCTTGTACGCGAGGATATGGAACGTTTCATCTCGCGAACGCGACTATTTGAATTGGCTTGCAAACACGGAGACTCCCCGTGGCCGGGGCAGTATTGGATCTCTCACATACGCAAGAGCAAAAACCGGCTCGCGTACTCACGCGGATCCCCCGCGACGGAAGCAAAGTTGGGTCTCGCTTACGCCAGTTTCCGAGTCGGCTGGAGTACACCACGGTTTCCTAAGGCCGACGACGCATTGGGTCTCTCGCGTACGCGAGAGTTTTTAACGTTGGATCTCGCGTAAGCAAGTAATTGAATCGGCTCGCGTAAGCGAGTGTCTTCTGCGGCCGAGACCAAGTAGGTACTCATGTTCGCGAGCTTGAAAATGGGCTCGAGTACGCCACGGCTTTCCGAGGCCAAGGCAGCATAGCGTCTGTCACTTACGCAAGCTCGGAGCTTGGCTCTTGTTCGCGGAAATTCATAACGTGGCCACTGGCGTACGCGAATTCTCGAATTGTCTCGCGTAGGCAAGGGTCTCCCGCGACCAAAGCAAGGTTGGGTCACGCATAAGTCAGTCTTCAAATAGGCTCGCGCACGCGAGGATTCCCCGCGGCGGAGGCAGCATCGAGTCTCTCGCGTACGCGAAGTTTGGACCTCGGCTCACGTACGCTGGAGTTTATAACGTTGAGTCTCGCGTCAGCATGGACTTGAATCGGCTAGCTTACGCGAGGGTTCCCCGCGGGAGAGACCCAGTTGATTCTCGGGGTGCGAGTTTGAGAATGGGCTCGCGTACGCGATAACTAGTATCGTGAGGTCTCGCACACGCGAATATTATTACCAATTCGCATACTCGCGCGGGCTTTCCGGGGCCGAGGCAAAATTTATTGTCGCGTACGCGAATTTCCGAATCGGCTCGTGTACGCGAGGATTTGTCACGTTTTATGTGGCGTACGCGAGTATTCGATATAACGCATGTACTGGTGTGTCTATCGAAGACGAGTCAGAGTTGATTCTCGCGTACGCGGGCCGCAAATTCGGCTTGAGAACAGCATGGTTTTCCGAAGCCGAGGCAGAGTTGATTCTCGCGTACACAAATTTAGAATTCAGCTCGCGTACGCAAGAGTTTCAAACGTTGAGTCTTGCGTGAGCAAGTATTTGAATTGGCTAGCTTACGCGAGGGTTTTTCGCGGGGGAGACCTAGTTAAATCTCGTAGTGCAAGTTTAAGAATGGGCTCGCGTACGCGATGACTGGAAACGTAGAGTCTCGGACACGCGAATATCATCCAATTCGCATACTCGCGCGGGCTTTCCGCGGCCGAGGCAAAGTTCATTCTCGCGTACGCGAGTTTCCAAATCGGCTCGCGTACGCGAGGATTTGTAACGTTTTATGTGGCGTACGCGAGTATTCGATATAACGCATGTACTGGTGTGTCTATCGAAGACGAGTCAGAGTTGATTCTCGCGTACACGAGCCGCGAATTCGGCTTGAGAACAGCATGGTTTCCCGGGGCCCAGGCGAAGTTGATTCTCGCGTACACGAATTTAGAATTCAGCTCGCGTACGCGAGAGTTTCAAACGTTGAGTCTTGCGTGAGCAAGTATTTGGATCGGCTAGCTCACGCGAGGGTTTCCCGCGGGTGAGACCCAGTTGATTCTCGGGGTGCGAGTTTGAGCATGGGCTCGCGTACGCGATAACTGGTATCGTGAGGTTTCGCACACGGGAATATCATTACCAATTGGCATACTCGTACGGGCTTTCCGCGGCCGAGGCAAAATTCATTGTCGCGTACGCGAGTTTCCGAATCGGCTCGCGTACGCGAGGATTTGTAACGTTTCATGTGGCGTACGCGAGTCTTACCGAACTCGGTACGCGAGGATTCGTAACGTTAAGTCTCGCGTACGCGAGTACCTGCATCGGCTTGCGTACGCGAGTACCTGCATCAGCTCGGGTACGCGAGGGTCTTCCACGGCCAAGGCCAAGTCTATTCTCGCGTACGCGAGTTCGGTAATCGGCTCGCGTATGCGAGGGTCTTCCGCGGCCGAGGCCAAGTATATTCTCGCGTACGCGAGATCGGTAA
>JAPYYZ010000857.1:0-45146 GCA_030522705.1 Eretmocerus eremicus
AATGTACTGATTCCATCGACTGTTAGGGAAAGAGCCATTTCCGCAAAGTTTTTTGATTTTCTTCCCCTTACAATCGATGGAATAGTACATTTCGATAAAGGGCGTAAGAATAGGTTTTTCGCTCCTGTGGGCAAAAATCGATGTTTCCGGGGCCGATTTGGGGCCTTTGGGACGAAAAATAGTATATTTGCCTCCGCCGCGAAATTAGAAAGCTTCGGATTATATTCGTCCGCCTCGGCCGACGATTCCAGGTGATCCGACACCTCTCTTATTTTCGCGGTCTAGGACGGTAATATATACTATTAGCAGCAGCGTATTTATATTCACACAGAGTTAGTTAACACAAAACTCTGTGAATTTTGACCAGGAAAGATCAAAAGGCAAGAAGTATGTTGAAGTTGAACAACGTAACTGTCGACATCTGTTTCGAATTTTCAGATTACTTTCATTTCTCATTGTGACATTGAAAAAAATATATCTTCACGGCTGTCATTGGTTTCCGCCACCCGTTCGGGTACACCCGTGATGGGTGTCACGGGTGCATCCGAAATTTCTGTCGATCAACATCATTGTTCCCAGTACAATAGGTTTTGAATGGGATACGTTGTGAAATGAAATATAGGATTGAGAATATTACGATTATCAATGTTGGAAGGACAACCGGAGCTTGTATAATCGTCTAGACAATTACGCGATGTGATGAGGGGAATAAAAACTCAAGATGTAGAGATTATTCACAGTATCTAATGGAAGATTTCGATGTTTCCAAGTAGTGAATTTGATGGTTTTAGAGAAAAGGGGGAAGAGGAACTCGGATTTGAAAGGTGTCGGGGGGGGGGGGGGGGGTAGACTTTACAGGTATACATATGTGAGGGTGGCCATGCATCCTTGTACTATCAAATACTCAAAAAATATCAATATTTTTTCGGTCTCCATACGCTCCAAGAGTTACTTTTTCTCAATATTTATTTGAAAAATGTAATGACGACCAAAACTTGTTAGTGTGATAGTGCTAGAATATATTAATTTTGATACTCAATTGTTATGAGTGAGCTCAGGCTTCATTACGTGCGCAAGAGTTTGAAACCAGTTAATATGACCCTGAATAGCGGATACCCTGCAATAGCGGACCCCTCGCAATAGCGGACACTTTTGGAGGATCGATTTGATTTCCATTGGTTTTTATGGGACCAAATTTTTGCAATAGCGGACAATTTTTGCCGGTCAAATGGTCCAATCGCATGTTATTTGAGCTCGCAATGGCGGACATCCAAACTTTTCCTCTGAAGTTAAAATTATTTTCAAATTAAGGGAACCATAGAGTGTGAACTGAATTTCCCGGGTTGAGTAATTGCCAATGCTCAATTGGGGCGATGATAGTCAAAATTATAGAATTTTACGAGTATTGAGTCTCTCTGTTTACAAAGAGCAGTCATTTCGAGCCAAGTACATTCAACTTGCCATTATGAGGACCCTTGTAATAGCGGACACCTCGCAATAGCGGACACTTTTCGAGGCACACTATTGCGAGAGTATACTCTATATACACTTGATTGGTGTTTTTGGGTCAAACTTTATCAGCTAATTTGCTGATTTCATCATAGATCGAATCGGACTCCTCCAATTCGACCGGTTGCAAAGTTGCACCGGAGAATTTTGATGGAAATCCAAAACATGAGAATGAGAGACATTGCAACCTCGCAACCATACGAGGATCGGAGGGGCATAGGTCCCATTGGAGAAATCCGATTCCATCTTCTGACAAAGCCAGCAAATTAGCTAATACACTCGATTAGTTTGTACATATTCTCCACTTTCCAAACTTGGGAATAATCTTTCAGAATTGCACTATGTTATCAGAACTGTTGAAATTCATTACGATTAGAACCTACATAAGCTTCATTTCCTACTAGTGAGTTAATTTTTTGTTTAGTTTACGATTGATGCTTATTACTCGAAGTTCTAATGGATTTTGAATACAGTAAAACCCGTGCATGTGAGGTACCTCCGTTTCATGGAACGGAAATGCAGTTAGAATCATCAAACATAGATGAGCGATCCTCTCGTAACTGTAGAATTCGATGTCTGTAGCTGGCAATTTCACATAATGACGATTTAGCCCAATCTAGCAGTGGGGTAGTTTGATACCCGTGGTTACCAACATATGAGGATGGTTTTGAGAGGCAATAGTTGCCCTTTTCTACCCTCCACGCCCCGTTACATGCTCAAAATAGCCCATTTTTCGAGTGTCCGGACCGTGAGAAGTGCGACCTTTATGCCTTTGAATTCACTAGTTAACGATTGAAATCGTGTTCTGTCTAGATCGTTTTTCAAAGTTGAAGTATTAAAGAATGATTTTGAACATATACATTAGCCCCAACTTGATCATTCAATGCTATAATCAACAAAGACACTCTGTCCGTGGAAATGATATCACATTCCATGGCAACATCAGACTACGCTGTACAATTTTTTTGAGAGATTAATAGTGGCTTTTCATATACCAATGAAAACTTTTTTCAGACGTGTCAAGGTTGAATTTCCCTATGAGCCCAAACCCAAAAATTCGAACCCCTCGATTTACCTTACGACAAATTGACATTTTTTTGAGCGAAGCTAAAAAAAAAAGTCACATTCCGTGGCACACAAAAAAGGTATTACTGATCCATAGTCGACTCCTCGACTGATAACAATGCCATTGGGCTCACGAAAAAGCCACGAAATGTGTCACGGTGGACATTTTTGACCCCCAAATTTCATAGTCTCAAGAAAATCGAACAGATTGGAATTTAAATATAAAACAAATTAACACTTTCAGTTCCCAGAGGAATCGCCTCGGGGAACGGCAATTACTACCGCATTACTTCGTCCCGTGAATGTCGGTACTGAGGATTGTTTTTTATAAACTTGACAGGGATGAATAACAACTCTTCCCAATATTTGTATTGGCACCAAATTATTTTTCACTCAAGTGAGTCCACTTCTGAATTGTTCAGACCATACATTTAATCTTGCCACCAAACATCATCCAAAGAACTACTGGATTGGAATATTAATGATTTAATGGATTTCACAGACACCTACGGTTAGAAAGGCCAAAATCTTAGCTTAACAGGCTTAACAATAGTAACATCTCGTATAAGAAATAGGCATTGCGTTATGTACGTAATCTTATTAGCGAGGTTTAAAAATATTATAGAACAAGATTAATTTGAGAAGCGTGAAAAGAGAAGAAAAATCTCCATCTCCGAGAATGAAAAGTTGAAAGTCCCAGAGAGATCCATAAGTATGACCGTATTCTTCTATTCAATCATGGGGGGGGGGGGGGGACAACAGTTTATATTCACTTAATTAATTTGTACACTCAGTAAAAGTTTTGGACAAGTCAATAACGCTACCGCATTGCCATAATATAAAACAACACACACGCGCACATACGACACTATCAGTGCAAATACGAGAAACCGAGGAGTTAATTGATAAGTGTTTCACTCATTATGGGGGCGGTTAAATGAAATGAATGATTCATGATCGATGGATATAGGCGAGCAAAAGAGTGATGCGAATGCAAAGCTTTCTTTTCCAGAAATTAGGGAAGATGAAACGGCCATCAAATTTACAGGCGCAAGAGTCAGGGCGCCTCTCGTTTCGGAGACAAAACGTAACAATACGACGCAAATCCTCATTATTTTATATAAAAGGTGAATTTGATAAAGTTCATGGAATCACATGCATAAATACCTTGCTAAATTGTCCGAGAATGTATTTGAGAATATTCGGAGGAGCATCGTGTAGTAACGGTTCCAGAGCCTCTATGTGCATACATTTCTGCAGAACTTGCTTGAGGGTCACTTTACACTTTATTTTCAAATCTTCAGTACTTTGAGGATTAGTGTACAACTGAAATGTTGATAATATTGCTTCATCAATTAATTGATTTATCCATATTTCAATATCTCAAGTCATGATGCTTACTGTCAAAATGAGAGTAAAAACATTTGCAGAAGCTACAGCTTTGGCATGCTCAGGAGAATGTTTACCAATTTGACCCAGGGCCCAGACTATGATGGCAAGAATATGACTCTCTTGCTCCATTTCTAGAACTATTGAGAGTTGAATAACACCCTTGTGAAAGGACAGTTTAGTCAGTCAAAGAGCTACTTTGAGTATATGTTCTTTGGAATAGAGGTAATGAACTAGCACCTTCATTTCGATGACGGTCAAAGCCAATTGTTCTGAATGTCCAGCTATGTAACCCAGGGCCATAACTGCTGGCAATTTAGTAGAGGATTTTTTTATGGTGATTATTTCAACCAGAAATTCTATTCCACCTGTATTGGCTACAAGCTGGGCAAGCTGTAAAAAGTATAGAGTATGGATCATTTGATTTGCCACAAAGGAAAGTCTCTTAGATCCTCAACTCACTTCAGAAGAATGTTTACAAACTTCTTTTGTCAAAGTTGCTGCAGATTTGATAACATTTTCATCAGGATGTCTCATATGGTAGAATACTTCTGGAAATACTTGGGCTTCAATGACAAATTCAGCCAATTCTATTGAATGCTTGGCTATACAACCAAGAGCCGATAAAACTTGACGCTAAATAATTATTACTAGTTATATGGATTACCATCAAATTTCAAATTACATCACATACTTTTAATTTTGGATCTTGATTTGAAAGTGTCTTAGCTAGAAGAGGAATAGCACCAGCATCAACTACTATTTGAGCCAGCTCAGTGCTATGTTTGCTGACATCGCACAAGGCAGATGTGCTAATTTGTTTCAAGCATAGCTCAGATTCTTGAAGACACAGGACCAGAAGTGGAACAGTGCCTGTCATTTCAATTTATGAATCATTCACATCTATCAAAGATAGTATTTGCTGGTGGACCAATGATTACCAGAATCTACAGCTGCTTGGGCCAAGCATTTGTTATGTCTAGAAACATATCCAACTGCCCAGGCAGCTGCTTCTTTCACTCCAGGATTGAAGTCTTCTAGACAAAGAGCCATTGCTTCTAAACCACCTTCAGATACAACTGTGAAAGCCATTTCTGGAGAATGCTTGCATAAAGAACGAAGAAGAAAGAGAGTTGCTTTCTTGAAGAGTTCCTAGAAAGTTCAACTTTGGTAGTGCTTTTGCAGATTTTGAAATCAACTTAGAAAATTAGCATCAAACTTACAGTTTGCTTATCAATGTTTTTCAAAAGTTGACTCAAAATATTTCTTTTCAAAATCGTCTGGGCAATTTGAACATCGTGATTGGCTAATCTCCCAAGAGCTATAGCAGTGAGTTGTTGAATGGATGGAACTACATCTTGTAACAATGGACATAGTAGATCCAACACACCAGCATGGTCTAAATATTCTATATTATGCGGTCTCGATGCTAGATCCGTCACAGTCTGGACAAACTGCATTCTAGCTTTTTGGTACTGATCAAAGACTGTTGTGGTGGAAAAGCGATTAATAACATTGACCTTGAAATATGATAGGTAATCTACTTGTTCATACCTTGCAGAATAATGCGAGCGGTCATATTGAGATTATGTGAGCACCAGTGACCCCCTATCTATTAGTGTTCTCGTTGTGGGAGTTGCCCCATGAATTCAATCTCGGAGCATAGAGAATCGAAGAACGTTGTAAATGTCATCGATAAATTGTTGCAAATGATTTCCATGTTGCAGAAGACTCATCTGCTGTTGTTGACATCTTCCCTTTACTAAACTTGATCACGGTCGACAACACAGAAAATAAACTTGATTAATCTGCAGAGGGTCTTTAGCTCTCTTTCAAAAAGTCACGTAGGTTTAATGATGGGTAGGTATTCAATTCAACAGCAAAAACCTGACGCACTATTTTATACTGATTTCAAATATCATGCTCGACTGGCAAAACATTACTCCATCGCTTCGCCGCGTATTTTCAACGGGGGAAGACGCATGCGCGTCAGAGCGTTCGGTCTGCTACAAAATCGGCTAGATCACTTGCTTTTTGCCAAACAGGCCGATCACAGGCACAGATCTTGATAACGAAACGTAAAAATAAAAGCGGTAGAAAGGGGATTTCGAGGAGGTCTCTACAGTACAAATACGGCAGATATGATTATTGTTTAGACTTTTCTTGAGCATGAAGTTGTCTCTACTTTATCGAGAAACACGAGAACAAACGTGTACCGGCGGTGAACGCGAGTCACAGTCCCAAGTTCGACGTTGCATTCGTTCGGTCGAATATATTTTTTCCCTCGGAACGGTGAGAAAAGTGCGCACATAATGCGTGGGAGCCCGCTACGGACTTCGAGCCCAGAAATCGAGCGAGGACTCAGGAGTTCTCAGGCGTTGGCCAATGGCCTCTCCAATGCCGCAAGCAAACGCGAAGAGGAGACCCAGAGAAGACGAGGAGAACGAGTCAGCGAATGTGCGGCGTGTGCAGGGGATGCTGCTGATGCTGCGATGCTGCCTACACGACGCAGATCGGCTTTGGCTCCATTCTTCATTGTTCACGGATCGGAGCAACACGAACACGGCAAATCCGAGCAAACCAGATAAAATCTCGGGGTGGGGACCGATCCGAGCCCTGGGATTGGCTGGGCAGAGCAAGTCTTGGCGAGACGCCGCCGCCAGAGAGCACGATGAGCGTCGCACATCGGTTCCGGGGGGGAGGGGATCAGCGAGCGCCGCGAGAGAAAGCAACGCCGCGGCTCCGCATCAGAACGCGTCGCGCCACCCCGCGCGGGGCCATCGCCTCGCACCAGCAGCCCGCCACCGCCAGCCTCTTCTCGCCTTCTTCTACTGTGCCTTCGTCGGAGCCTGCCCAAGGCCGTCGGCGCCCTTCGCGCGAGCGTCCAGGAGTCCGTGAGCGGTTCGCGGCGTCCCGGTGCGCCCTGGCCGAGCCCGTCTGCGCCGCCGAACGAGCCGAGCCAGTGAGCGGCCGCTGCAGGCCACCAGGACGCGACGACGCCAAGTAGTCGAGCCGCCGTTCAGGCAGACCAAACAATAGCCGCGCTCGCCATGGAGGAAGACGACGAGATCAGGCTGTGCAGGCTGTGCGGCAACAACGCCCGCATGGTCATCGACGTGTTCGGCGACGAGGGCATCAAGCGCTTCCTCGCCTACAAGATCCAGAGCAAGCTCAACATCCTGGTGAGTACGCGCCCACAGCGACGCTCGAGCACCCGGAGCACGGCCGCGTCGGCGTCGGTCCCTACGCTCGCTCGCTCTCTCTCTCTCTCTCTCTCTCTCTCTCTCTCTCTCTCTCTCTCTCGTGCAAATACGGGGGTTAGGAAAATGGCCGGCCCCGTGAAACAGAGAGAGAGAAAGAGCGTGCGAGAGAGAGAGAGAGAGAGAGCGAGCGGACCCCGCTTGCATTTTCCTTGAGCGCGACTCCCTGTAGCTGTAAAAAAAATACGCGCAGACATCCTTCGACGCTGCGCTGCTTATTTCGTGCCTCTTCTTTCTGCGCTCTCGCTCTGCCTCCGTTTGCTTCCCCGACTATGCCTCTCCTCCCGCATGCTTACATCTCTATCTGTCTCGCTTGGCATTCATCGTCGGTTTTCTCATTGCACGCGTGCGCCCTTGTCGCTCCCTCACCACGCTTTGCTCCAATCCCTATACACTGTAATATCCTCGTACTCGTTTGCACTTCTGATGCTGGTGCTCCAAGAGTTTTTGCTGCGTGTAATTGTCCTGACACTTTTTCGTAACTCGCATTGCCCTCCTCTCTTCCTTTGTAAACATATTATTGCAACTTTTACGCTTCTGCTTCACTCATTTCTCGGCGCTCAGATCCGTTCGTTTGGGTTGCCTCGATCACGAACCGATCTCGGGGACTTTGCAGCTCAGCTGCTCATTGATTCTCGCATCGAGAACAAACGCGTCATTAACTTGGCTTGGATAGGGACTAATGAGCAACTTGGCTCAGGTATATGGAGAACTGAAAAGATGTTTTGTGTGGGTACCCATTAATTTACAATCATGTCTGTAGAGCAGTAGGGTTAAAAGGTGCGTGGTTTTAATTGTCAGGATACACGAAATAAACTCACTCGACTTGCTTGCAACATTAAACCAACAAACCAACCTCTCACTACTAATAATATGTATAGAATGGGCTTGTTTGAATCTTTGAAAATGCGTCTCACCATTTCGGCAAAAATTCTCAGATGATCTTTTTAAATCGCAGATAGATGAGACGGAACCTCTGCCCAAGGCGATCTGCGTTCAATGTCTGGGCAAACTCGAATTCGTTTGCGACTTTCAAGAGGAGTGTCTACGCACCCAGCAACTGTTGCGCGATCAGTACAATCTGCCACCTTTGTCAGATCTTGTAAGTTTGGACCTCAATCCATCTACTGCTCTACCGCTCTCAAACAAATTGTACAGTCCAGCCATTGATTTAATCTTTAGTCATGCATATGTAAGATACATAATTTTCACTCTTGTTAAGCTAGTTGGAATTCAAAATTGTATCTTATAATTTATCAATCATTGATTATCTAATCAACTCACTTTCTTCAGATTTCATTCCATTGTCATCAAATCAGCTATAACCTTTGAATGTAATAGGAACTGGTTGGACCTTTTGACATGGCTGTACAATAACTGTTTATGCATATGTAAATTGGTACCCATTCAAACATCTCAATTAATCTCCATAGGAAGAGAGTAAACCTGAGGATTCCACTCCGAGCACTTCAAGCAGCAGCGAGAATAATACCAACAGTAACAAAGAGAATTTCAACAATGAATTGATCGATGAAGAAATAAGCCTAGCAATAGTTGATAATAACGTAGGAAAAGAAAGCTCCCTAGATAACACTATCATCAACAATAATAATGATAGCGATAAGAATCTCAATTCTCCAAGAGATAACCTACTTTCCAGAGAAGGGTCTCTAAGTGTCAAAAATCTTACCAAATCACACAGAAGTCTTCGAAGCCAGAATGTTCAGGGAAAAATATCTGTGAGAAGAGATTCTCAACTCTTACAAAATGCTAAAAGTCGTGAAAACGAGTTGGAGAATATTCAACAACCAGAGATCACCACAACAACCCGAAAACTCCGGAGCAGACTGAGTACTGAAAAATCAGAATCAGAGACAGATATCGTAAAGAAGACCAAAAGTGCCTTTATAGCAAAGAAAAGACTGAGAAGTCACAACAATACTTCTGATAGTTCAATAAATTCCAATGCTGACACTCATGTTACTGAAAGCACTGGAAAGAGAGGACGTGAAGGGGATAATAGTAAGATTCAGATTGCTACAAATACCTTCAACAAAGTCCTGTCAGCAATTACTAATGCTCCTGGTGTTGGTGTAGCTGTGAAAGAACCTTCCAATCGTAGTAATGATGCTGAAGATATAAGTTTCACAATTGAATTGAGCAAAAGACAAGAAACTGATTCTCTCACTGTTGTTGCCAAAGTTTTTCCAGAGCAGGATTCCTGCTTGGTTGACAAATCAATTGTTACATTCCTAGAAGATGGAAGTAATGAAGATGTGAACAATCTTGTTCATAATATTGTTAGTCCTTCTGACTCGAAAAATCAAAACCGCAGTTTGATTGACAAATTGCAAAATGCAGAAGATATTGCCAATACCTCAAGAAATCCAGAAGAATTATTCCAAATGGATGGCAAAGAAATCCATGTTGATGAACATCTTGAGCAAGTCCATGTCAATAATCAAGTTACATACGCATGCAAAATCTGTCAGAAAGAATACGGGCGCAAAGACAAATGTTCTGTTCATGTTAAAACTCATCTGGGTATCAAGCAGTACTTGTGCATCTTGTGCCGTGCCAAATTTGTTTGCAAGTCTGATGTTATGAAACATATTAGATGTTCGCATACCAATCCGCGACCTATATCTTGCCCCAAATGTCCAAAGCGATTCAGGTCCAAATTTGATCTAACAGAACATATGAATGTGCACAAGGGTGTCAAGCCTTATCAATGTGCAGACTGTGATCAAAGCTACCATCACAAAGTATCGCTGCAGATGCACGTTAAGTCTCACTTGCCCCCTCAGAACTTGGCTTGTGAGTATTGCGGTAAAGTTTTCCCATACCGCACGAGATTATTGAGTCATATTGGTAGTGTTCACATGAAGGATCGTCGGAACTTCCGATGTCGTTTTTGCTATAATCTCTATTCAAGTCTAGCAGTTTTGAATGAGCACATCAAGACCAGACACACAACAACATACACATGTGAAACCTGTGGCAAGACGTTCAAAGTGGCTGCCAAGTATAAAACTCATGTCCTGCAACATAGTAATCCCAAGCCATTCATCTGTCTTGTTTGTAACAAACACTATGCATCAAAGGCTTTTTTGAATGAACATTTATTGAAACATCAAGGTGTACGCAAACATGTTTGCCAAGCCTGCGGGGCTGCTTTTGCTCAAGCCAGCCACTTAGCTGCTCATCGCCATGTACACGAAGAAAAGAGTCATGCCTGTCCAGAATGTGGTAAATTATTTAATCGCCGAGATAATATGAAAGTCCATCGCAGGCGACATTTCATGTCTGGAGGGAAAAAAACAAATGGGCAGGATGATATGCTCGATGATGAAATCGATTCTGACTCAACTGAAAACTAGAGATTATTCTCCGATTTGAGTATTGTGTCTTGGTTAATCATGTTTTTATTCTACAATCATATCAAATTGATGCAGAACAATTGTCTGCTCGGGGATTTGATTTTAATCCAATCCTGAGTATAATTGCCCATGATTTTTTGATCACTTAGCAATAATATACAAAGCTTCCACTCTATACTTGTTGTGAGTTGATTCTGCTGGTCTGTCAATCGAATTTGCTGTGGGTGATATATTTGGCAGAAAGTCCAAGTGATTCAATCCTTTTTCGCTGTGCGTAAAACGATACTTTTCAGATAATGCATTCTAGAACTTGTTTTTGGACCGTTACATATGTCTTCCGAGTTTTACTCAATTGAAGTTGAAATCGAGTATTTTCGAAGAATTTTTGTGAAATTGTCGAAATGTTGCCTTCTCTTGAATCTGTCTACATGATCAAAAATATTTGTAAGCAAATGATACTTTTGCTATTGTATGTATGGGAAAATTTTGTATCCGTTGATTCCAACAGAAATTTCGACTATTACAAGATTACATTGAATCTTGTTCAACAAGATATTGGCACTGTCCAAGCCTTATTATGCCTTTAATAACGTTTACATAATACAAATATTCAAGTGCCTCTCTAGAATATTATAGCTATTGAACTATTGTAGATGAAGTTGAGAAATACTTTATAAGACTATACACAAAAGACTTGATGGCTAATGCCTATGAGTAGTTGAACAGTTTTCAAGTTGATAATTCAAACAATATGTTATCTTCTGTGAAGTAAGGAATATTGGGCTAATATTGGGTCCCCATTTGAATGTCAGTTGTGATCTGGTATTGTTGACGAAATATGAGAGCAATAAATAATCTTTTGTACTCCAATGTTGATTAGCATTAGTGGTGATATATTCATGCATTGACCAATCTTCCTCCAATGGTGTAAATGCCAGGCCTTTTGCATTGTGAAAGTTTGCCTTCTTGAGTAGATCGAAGCTATTTTATACCTAATCATAGAATATGAATTTTCTGATGAATTTTCATGCCTTATAAACTAAAATAAGATGAATAAAGATTCAATATTTTGTAAGTGTTGGAAATGGTCTATTTTTCTTCTTCTAGTTTGCATGGTTTTCCCACTGCCTGATGAAAAATGTTGAATTGGATAGTATTTAGATGAAGTGATAGTACTCAGAGAATTCTTTTCAGATTGCTCCAGATGATGGACTTTCTCATTTTGCCTGCTTGCAATGCTCAGGAGCTCTGGAGTTTTTCTGTGATTTCTACAATGTGTGCCATAAAACTCAAGATGACTTTGAATTGTCTGTCGGGGTAATGCATTTATTATTTTTTTGCATATCTAATCTCAGTAGATGATTATCTCTGATGATTGATATTTTCATTTCTGTCAGGTAAATGATGAGAATGAAGCCCCCAAAGACAGACTTGAAAAGGATACAGATTCTGATAAGGAAAATGTTTTACCACCTGAATCTGAAGAACAAACAGACAATTTGGCTAAGGCTCAAGAAACTCAAATTTTGGAAAATAGTGAAATTACGAAGACAACTCATGAAGTATTAAACGATGCTCCTTCAGAAAAATTGCACCCTTTTACCGCTCAAAATGATGAATGCGGAGGAAATTTTCATTTTGTATCTATAGCAACTACACTAGACAATGATCCTTTAGGTCTAGAAGTTGGAAAGGATACAGTGTGTGAACAAAAGAGTTGCAGCTCAAATGATGCTGTAGCTCCTAAAAAGCAAGAATTGGAGAAACCCAAATATTCGAATCGGCGATCCCGTTCCGCAAAAAATGAAAAAAAGAACAAGAAAATCTCCAAGTCTTTGAAATGTGTGGACAAGAGTAGAAAATCTGATAAGCAGTCGGAGAAAACGATAGATGAATATTTCTCTGCACAAACACAGACTGAAAAAAATGATTCTAATGAAGAAAATGTTAATCCTAATCCAGCTCATACAGACAATTCTACTCATTCAAAAGAATTAGAGCCGGACAATGTGATCTTTGAGGGAACAGTAGTGAGAGCTAATGAACCTTCCATCATAATGCCTTTAAAAACAGAACGATCAAGCAATGATTTAAGATTTGATAATGCTGAAATGGCTCATGGTAGCGAAATAGTTCAAGCTGAAGATTTAGTCTGGATCTCTAACAATTCTGAATTCCCTGAACCTCAAAGGCCTGTATCTATGAATTTGAACCAGTCCAAGGTTGCTAGTCCTGCCCCAGGAGATGAAGCTGAAATCTCAGTAACAGAAAATACTCAAACAGCAGATATAAATGCTGCTGTAGATTTCCACACTTCCTCTGAAAAATTGATAGTCTTTGAGGTGCAGTTACCTGCCAAAGAAGCCGAAGACAAAACTACCCCCGAAATTAGAAGAAAGCGTTCCATATCGAGCTCAAGTTCAGAAAGAAGAATCAGTGAAGGAAAATACGCCAAAATTTCTTCTTTGATGACTAATGACCAGAAAAAAGACATAGAAAATCATTACACAACGGACATGTCTCTCGTTGATCAGACAAAAGTTGATGAGAACGTTTTAAATCTTGATAAATGTAAATACCAATGCAAAATTTGTGAAACTATTTACCCAAGACTTGATAAGTGTCAGGTAAGCTGTAGCTCATTTTCTTCGTGTAAAGCTGTCTATTGAATATACATCATTTAATTGTTTTTCACTACTTCTAGGTTCATATCTGGCGACATTTAGAAATGAAACCATACTTATGCAGATTGTGCGACTTTTCAACATTGACTGTCAGTAACATACGGTGTCACATCAGGAAAAGTCATCTGAAGATCAAGCCATTTGAATGTCATTTGTGCGAAAAGCGTTATAACTCTTCTACTCTTCTCGAAGAGCATTTGAATATACATACAGGATCCCGCCCGTATCACTGTGAATTTTGTGACTTTGCTAGCACTAGCAAACAAGTTTTGGTCCATCATGCCCTAATACACAAGTCAAAAAAGGTAACTAATTAGTCTCCCACAACGTTCTTTTATACTTGTGTCCCGTCTTTTTTTTTCTTAATCAAGGCATATGTTTTCAGGATGTCTTCTGCGATATATGTGGTAAAGCATTCTATTCCAAAGGGAGGATGCGTGCTCATCAAATTTCCCACAATAAGGAAAAAGCATTTAAATGCTCACTTTGTTCCACCTATGTTCTGCACGAGGAGGCACTTGAAAAGCATTATCTGAACGTTCATACTAAAGACTATGTATGTAGGATTTGCAACAAAGCTTACAAATCAAGGAAGGCTCTACATAATCATGAGACTGTGAGTAAAAAGAAAAACATCTTTGAATCTCGCATAGTTGGTTAAAAAAGCGTTTTGATTGAAATTCTTGAACGTAGCCCTTTATTTTAGTCTCGCGCGCTAGTCATTTTGTCACTCTTGTTTCATACAATTTTTGTGGCATAGAATGCGCGCTATAGGGCTTCTGAGCCTGTTGATGAATTGGACGTTCAATTATTTTCACCGTCAAGACGCGCTTTTGAGTATGGATTTGCCTTTAATCATATTTTGATTACTAATTTTGATCACTAATTTGGATTATAAATCACTTTGCAGGTGCATTCAGACGCGAAATTTGAATGTCCCATGTGTCCGAATGTATACAAAAGCACTCACATACTGAAGGAACATATTTTGAAACATCAGGGAATCAGACAGTACAAGTGCAATTCTTGCGAAAAATCTTTTGCCCAACAATCTCACCTTGCTGCGCATATGGCCGTCCACAGCGATATCACGTAAGAACGATTCATTAACTGTTACTTTTGTTTAGTATTGCGATGAAAATTCGCCAATCGTTTCCCTCTCAGTTTGATCAAGTTGACGATAATGCGGTCACGAGTGTAGGAAATTCCTCGTGAAGTCCTACTTGTGCTATTATATATATTTATATTTATATATTTATATATAAATTCTACGCTCTCCAACATGATTGGATCAAGACATTTTACTTCGAGCCAATCAGTTATTGTGTCATTTACTGTGGTCCATAGTTTTGAAGTAAGATGGAGGAAGCTAGTTCATTCTCATTCTGATGCCTTCAAATGGGGCAACTCGGGGAGGGGGGGGGGGATTTTATTACACCCCTGGAAAGAGGTTTGCAGAGTAGCGCTTCGGGAAGAACATGATGAAAGTGAGATGAAAGTTGGAAAAAATGTAGCAATGTTTCATTATCCGCGATGATTTCGTTTCATTGCTACTGTGGTACAAACATGTTTATTATCAGTGAAATTTTTTTTCTCGAGGCAAGTTTCATTAATTCATTTTCAAGCCATTCGTCGCAATATGAAGGAAGCCTGAGCTTTTACGATATACTGTGGTTTTGAAAGCAAGTAATTTTGTCTATCATCCAACCATAGAATTGACGTGGGATGTCCTCCCTACGTGCTCGAGGATCAATTATTTGTTGAAAAGAAAATTGAGCACTGAGCCAATTTTTAGAAATGTGAGATTGCGCAATATTCTGGACAAAAGGATCTTTTTTGATCATTTCCCGTGGTATCATTGAAAGCATGAAGATGCGCAAGAACTTCGGGTATCTGCTTGGTTGGTATCATGAAAACAATCAGAGTCTAATTGTAATCCCTGAAAGACAAGTGGCATAGTGTCAGATATGTCGCAACTATCTGGTGAAATCAGTCTTGACATGAAAAACCCAGTCGTTTCATGGAAATGAAAAGTCGGCGTTTCTTGTGGGCGCTCCATGGCGTACGAATGCCGTGTATTTCACCGTCGAACCAGCCTTCTCCTGAAAAAGATGAGTGTGCTTCTGTCTCGAGCTGAACTCAAGAATTTACCATCGCATAGGGGAGAGCGGGGTAATATTGGAAACGTTTTGAGTTCCAAATTTAATCCAAAATAGAACAGCCAAGAATATAGCTAGATTAAATCACTTTCTCTAGATGAAATAGTACATTACGCACCTAGGGAGTGAAAGAGGGTTACTCCCTCTCGGGTGAATATTATCGCTCGAGGCGAAGCCGAGAGTGATAAGAACCCGAGAGGGGGTGATCCTCTTCACTTCCTAGAAGCGTATTATACTTTTTGCTCTAGTACTTATATTTGCTCAACTCTCATTGCGCGTGCAGAAACTCTCGGCTTTCTTTTTGTTCCCGTAGAGTAAATAACTTTTAAATTAGGAAAAATTGCCTCAGATTTTGTGGAGCATCTGTTGAGAGAAGATAATTGTTTTTCCAAGTAAAACTTCGAATTAATGTGCATTCGATTTTCTTGTTCACCCTGTGACTTTTCAACATGATCACCTCGAGTCAATGAATTGTTTTAGTTCCCATTCTTGAGCTAATTTTGAATTTTCATTACTGAAATTTTCAGCCTCCACCTAATTTTGAAGATCATGAGTATTTAGTGGTTTTTTGCTGTGATTGTATAGGATTATCTTTTTTGTGGGTTTACGAGATAAAACAAAATCGTTAATTGCTTATTCTTATATCGACCACCCGATGTACTCAGCATTACATGATCAGTTTTGAATGCAGTCGTTGAAGCGATAAGAGAGTTAATCTGAAGGATTAATGTTTCCATCGACCTTCGTTACGCCGTTGACGAAGATTGAGCGTACTTCATAATGCGGTTTACCTTGTATTTTGGATGAGTCTGTTTTCATCTAATACACGCAATACCTATCACTCACAGTTAGTCTCTCTCGCAAACTGGTAAACCGAATTGTGAAATGCGCCCATTATAATCGTGTCCAGAACCTGTAATACGATGTTGAGCTCATATTCAATTTTCTCAAATCCTAAGACCTATGTCGCATCTGTGTGCTCAGCGAAGCATTGAACTGTTATTATATTTTTCATTCTTTAATTGGGACTGTACGATTTCAATTTTAACAGATACAACTGCCCAGGATGTGGAAAGGGATTCAATCGCCATGACAATATGAAAGTCCATACCAAACGCTGTGAGTTATTCTCAGCTAATCCTGAACTGGAAAGTCTTCTACCGAAACGGAAGATAAGTCATTCGAGAAACGACACGGCAAAAGTTGCAACCCGCAAAGAAGAAAGCGACGTATTGGAAACGAAGGCTATTACTAAAATCAGAAGTAGCTCAAGAAGAATAAAACATAATCCAGAGACAGATGATTCACGATCAGTTGATGAATATGAATCATTTGTCGAAAAAGAACTGAGCTCGGAGCAATTTTAAGGATTCACCTTCATGCGAACGTGAACATCTGCCATGGAAGCAGACTGAGCTAGCAAGTAGTTTTTCAAGCGTAAAATAAGAATTTGAACTTCAGTGCGTCTCTTCCTTCTTTTACCAAAAATATTCAATGACTTCGTAGTAATGTAGGCTTTATAATAGTCTCTGGTAAGGCTAAGTATTTTCTAGACATCATCTGCCATATTTTTTCAACAATCAAGTCATCAAACCCATAGCTTAATTTTTTTTAAATATTACTTTGTATCAACCCAGTATAATATTGTCTTGGGTTGATAGCAATTATGTGATTGAATTGCATACAACTGGAAATTACAGGTGATATTCTTGTGGGGTGTTATCATATCACTGTTCACAATTGTAGATACTATTCATAAATACTTCATCCATGAATCATAACGCAATTATGTGAGGCGTGATATTTTTCTTATTCAAAGAGGGTAAACAGTAGCCGAAGATGAATATAAATGATCATTAAGAAAAATTTACGGGATTCCAAATGGAGATTCGCTGTGTAATTCAATTAAAGTCTGAAGTTATTTTTGACGAAGACATGTTCTCTCACAGGATCCAAAGCTTTATTAATAGGGTTATTTCTATAATGATTCGTCATTGAGACGAAGAATAATGTTTCACCATACATACCTTACAGCCAAACAACTTTTTCTCTTTATTAGTTGGTCAGTTGGACAACAGTCAAGAGTATTACGTAGAATACGTATCTGTCCGCAAAACCCCTATGCACCAATTTTATACTTTGAATACTTTGTAGCATAACAACTTGTTCATCAAAACCCCCGTATTCGTCAATCAATTTAACTGATGAGTTCCGGGTCGATTATACTCTAATTGAATCATGAATAGTCTCAATACCATTATCCACTCTCTTGAATGTTGCAATTATCTCCTCAATATCGACAAAGATTATGATTTGAAGATTCCACGTTACAGCACTCGGAAGTAATTTTTTTACGATTTTCTTCACGTATCATATCAGTATGTCTCTCCCTTTGAATTGGAAAACTACTGAAATTGATGCAATATTCATAATTGAAATGGATTCTCATGTATTGTGTCTCAAGTTATTTTATAGGAGAATGATCCCTTATTTCAAAGTAAGTACTTAAGCAGAATCATAAATTCTAAGTAAATTTAATGCGAACTTATATAGTGAAAATTACTTTAGAAACTTTCTTGATCTCCTATAAACTTCATCAAATTAATGCTTTTTTCAGTAGTCCAAATAAAATTAGCAAGATATTTTTTGGAATTGAAAAATGTCAATCTGGATTCCGAAATGACTCGACTCTTTGCCCGAAATTATCATTAAACTTGGGAGCAAAAAATGTACGAATAAAAAGCACTTTTCTACTCATAAGTATTTTGAGATTTTACAAAAGAGAAATATCGACAAATGGAACAAACGATCTTGAATGACCATGCAATCATTCCTAAGAGATGAAGATTAAGATTAATAATAGTACTAGTATATAATATTTTTTATACTTGAGACCTCCGACTTGGATTTATAGTTTTGTACTGCAAAAGTGATGTGGCTATTGCCGGAATTCCTTGTGTCTTGGACGAAAATGAATAACGACTCTGAAATCATATGAAATAGCGTCGGATTCTAGTGAAAGTTCAGCCATATTTTGGATACAACTAAGATCTCTATTTTTATAATGAGGAACAGTTTTGTAATCAATCCGCTGAAGACTGATTTTTGTAAAAGAAATTTTGTAATTTTCCAAGTTCCTATAAAATGTGTCAAAAGTAAACCATAATTTTGTCCTCGACCCTACCCATCGTGATCACCAAACTCTAGACACACTCAAATTTCCGTGAACTCTTATTTCAGTCTGCCGCAATCGAGTGGGGGATAGAGATTGAAATTAACGTGGTGTTGATTGGAGAAATAATCCGTGTAGAGGTGGGTTCCTTATTATGATGAGAAATAACATTTTTGAAGTGGCCTTTGGCTGTCATGACCTGTGGCTTCGCTTATTCTCATTTGCAAGCTAAACTTGAATTGAAGAAAAAATTGACGAAGCAAATGACTCCCAGATCATTAGCATTGGAGCTGGGTAAAGTCAAAGATCCAGATTTCCGTCCGCAAATATGACAAACGATCGATCTTTCACGTGTAATTAAAATTTAAGTATGTATCGTACCAAAATCTTGACGAGATGCACTCCTTGATTCTTTAAACTGCTCTTCCGTGGACATCTCGTACGTGATTATAAGAAATAGTTTTCGGTGCAAGGGCGGAAAAGTTGGTTTCCGCAGTTAAAATCTGATCCAAGCCAAACACCGAAGGTGAGGGTCAGAATAGACACGGGACAGCGAAAACCGCCCCACCCGAGTATTGAATAATTTTCTGACAATCTGTTCTGGGAAAGAAAGTCGAAGAGATATGCGTGAATAGCACTTTTCTAGGACGGAGATGACAAGTACAAAGTTTTGAGAGTGACCATGTCTCCCACTGAAGAAAATCGAATGATAATATAACATCATAATGCTTATCACATTGAGTTTCTGAGACTAACATCATCTTTTTCTCCAATTCTACAAGTTTCATAGGACGTATGTACATGGCCAGATTCCTTGGTTAGATATCATCAGAAGTTCCCATGCTAGTGTAACACGAATGTAATAATGGTGGAAGCTGACCAAAAAATCTCATGTTATAATGACATCATTACTTTATTCTGAATTTTTCCGTTTGCAAAGACCTGCGAAAAAGAGTTTACATGAATACGTCCCCTTGTGGTTTCCTGCATCTTGTGTGTGTGTGTGGGGGGGGGGGGGGGGGGGGGGGGTGGGGGCGTAGAGTTTGAAATGGGGTTAAAAACGAAGAATGGGTTCTCAGGAGTTAGGAATATTTTACTTTGAACATTCGGATTCTGCTAATTGATATGTGAGTGATTCCGCCAAGTGGGGATTTTTAGTCAAAAATGTGCACGGGAGTGATTTGGGTCACACTCCAGTCCCTAATGAGTTTCGGGGGGCTAATAAAATTAATTTTGACATGTTTGGGCATCAAAAATAAGTATCCAGAGTTACGTAGCCTTAGATGAATCCTCAGGAAAACTACAGCATATTTTGAGGGTCCGAGAGCGAGACGGAATTGACAGGGACGGAATTGATACTTCGCTATAAAAATGTTCTCACAACTCGGGGACTAATTGTGGACTCTTTTCATCACATATTTCACCTAATGCCACCAAATACTACGAAAAAATGCTTTCCACTAAACGATATAGTATTTAGGGTAGCGGAACACCGGGGGGTCGGAATTGACCGAAAATTGTGTACGCGATTTCAAAAAAATATTCAAACTGCCCACTACTGCACGGATTCAATTCTAGAGCCGCTCTACCGCATTTTTCAAGCCTTTGGGCTGTTCGGATAGTAACTTTGACCGTTTGGCCGGTACAAAGGGCCATGATGACGATCAGGACGTTTGGCACCGTTAATACTGCTGCGTCATCACTTTAGGTGCAAAATCTCTGGACAAAATTTCGAAAGCCGAATTATTTCCTTCGACCCGCAAAATGGTGAAGAGAGTGACTCATCGGAAGTAGAGAATTTGGAATCTGGGATCTTGTGTAGATTTAGCAAGTCAGCTGTGATTCTTATAACAGACCCTGGGATTTTTTAACCATACACGATGATGGAAAGTCGCGGAGGCTCATGCGAGCCTCGGACGCAGAAAATTCCATTTTCGGCGGAATTACTATAATGTAAATGGGAATAAATTTAATGATAGGACGGGGGGCCTCCTCAGACTTCAAAAAGTAATGGCATTTCAGAGAAAATAGATGCCTAGCGGACAATGAATTTGGATTCGAAATCACACATTGTTGGACTAGAACGTAATAATCCAGCTAGCCATTCGGCGTATCCAAGATATTTACCGAATCAGGATAGAAGAATCGGGAAAAGCAATTCGCCTCGGATAGTTCAAGTCACAATCACGGCACATTCCTGAGGAAAAAGTCAAAAAGATCAAGTTGTGACATTTTTGAAAAGCCCCCTGCGAAATTCCCTTATGTGTGATGCATGGATTTCGAGTCACGCGGAGTAAGTACATACACCATGCACCGAGGCGAGGCCTGCCTTCTTGGGACACGGATATCAATTTCTCTTGAGTGTAACAAGGAAAGTGCATTTACAATTTTCCGTTATCAGAGTGGCCAAGCGTCAAATATCGGTCGCCAGCCGGACGATAAATGACACTAGCGCTTTCGTCGCATCAAATCAAAAATCTATAACTTGGTTAATTTTCGGTCAAGAATCTCAAGTTTTGACCCTGTAAAGCGCTCAATGCTAACAGTCGAGAGCTGCCCTCTCAATTCACCTCCCAATCTGTGCTTCATTGCCTTTCAAATGATAAAAGCACCCATTGATCTGTGGGCCATGAATTTCCACGGACATCTTCCAAAATATAAATTCATACTTTTTTTACTTCCATAACTAACAGCAATAGCAAGTCTATCTATACATGTGGCGTTAATGTCTCGTCCAGTCATTCTCAGCCGATTTCAATTTTTCCCCTCGCATCCCGATGGATCAACGAAAAGATATACGAAGATTAGAATAATGTTCATTGGTGCTTCTGGATCTTCTGATAAGCCTAGATAGTTCAAATCTTTATTATCTCTAATCATTGAAAGGTAAGAAAAGCTGGAAGGAATGAGTAGAATATTCTTACTACTTAATATTGTTTACGCCTGACTCTTTCGGCCAGTAGAACAATAAGCGAGCTAGTTGGTCTTGAGAGCTGGAAAACTCTGCGCGAGCGAAGACAGGATCTGAATTTCCATCTTGGAAACCCTAAAATGTCGTTTGAACGAGACAATTACGGCAGAACGGGGGACACGCTGCCTAATGAGAATCCTTTTGCAACTTGATGCGAGCGCATATGAAACTTGCATGAATTAAGAGAGAAAGGAAACGAACATTATGAATGATTTTCAAAACAGTTATTGGTCTAATCTCTCAAATTTAAAAGCAATCGAAGATTTAAGGTCTCCAAAACTAATGACAATTGTTGGGTGAGAATAAGAATTACAGAAACTATCTCATATTAGCGAATGCAATATTTCAAGTTTTGATGAAGTTGTGAAACGTATCAACATACTAATGCCTCAATAAAATATCATCATATCTGATTTACAATAATTTAATCAACTTATAACATCTCAACTATCCCTGTAAACTTCACTTTTGTTAATCAGCGCGTTATTCCTATTACAGAGAAATCTATTTAACAGGGATAGAGCTCGAATGCGCGTAATGAATCATTTATGTTATTGAAAGTTGGCTGGCCTAAATTCCATTGGACAGTAAAATTCAACAGCTTGAAGAGATCTCAGGCTGACATTAGTTTTCAAACAGTGCGCATCGGAGCTTCACCGTGTCGTGATCATAAATCCTGCTCTTTGATATCATTGCGACTAAATGTCCAAACGGCCGACCGATGCAGTTGAAAGCAAAGAGTATGCGCTAATTCTTCGGGGATTTAAAATTTTTCACAACTGATAAAAAAATTAAAGGACGCGGTGCTGTTTAATGTGGATCGATTCAATTCAGAGCCAGCAGTATAGCCAAACAGTAAAAATTTGAGTATGGAGATGCCAAGCTATCAACTATTAGATGCTGACACGACAGTTCAAATGCTGAAAGATTTTGATGGAGAAAGAACTGGTTGGGTGCAAGTTGGAGATAAGAAATGGCTATTCCCGCACAGATATACCGAACAAGGAGAGGGATTTTTCAAATTCCAAGCCAGATCGACGGATATTTGGGTTGTATCATACCCTCGTTCAGGTACTCATACGATAGTCAAATTCTTCCTATATAATCGATAATAAGTTAGTCCGAAGCCTTGCCGAGATAGGCTCAAAGTTCATTCACGAAACGTATTAGCTTTCTTTCTAAGGTATTCCAAGAAATTTCGATGCCATATAAAATTCCAACAGCAAAATCATGTTTTCGACCTCACAGCATTTATTGGGATATTTTGTAATTAACTGAAGCATAATCTAGAATTACAATTGAATAGGTGAATAAAAAACGTTGGTTGGAATAGTTCTGTGTTTAGAATTTCTGAAGCTGATGCGGTGCCAAATGAAAAAAATCTTAAAAATTCACGTGAATTTTTACTCGTATGCTATGGAGCGATGGCAAAAAAGGCAAGAATATGTAATTAACGAAGGAGTGGTTGTGAAAATTCCATGGCTCATTATTATTGCCAAAACTCAGTAATTACATACCTATTTCATCATCTAGCAACATATCTTGAAAATTGAGTAGACTGATATTATTATTTTTGACAAGAGATTTTCTTCAATGCAAGAGTGAAAATTGGTAAGAACCGGATCTCAAGAGTCCGCGTGGAGATCACTATGGAATTCCTTGTGGAAAAAGTTCCACGTGATGATTTTGGATTTTTTTCGAGGAATTTCACATGGGCTTTTTCGATAGAGAAATGGACGGAGTGGATTCTTGAGGGTCCACGGGAATCATTTGAGGCAAGAAAATTGTTGCTCCATCTTTACGCCTCTGCTACACAATGAATCGCGTCGGAGAAAATCAAAAAAGTTACTTTTCGTTCCATTTAGTAGATCTACTTCTTTCAAATAGTTTTGCCAAGTTGTCGACGAGAAAAGAAATTTAGAGATAGACACTTATAACATAAACAATTGTTTCCTTACACTCTAAGTTCATAAAAACGCATCTTTCGATAGTTTTTTTTCTCGTAAACAGTTCGGTGGAACTTTCTAAAATAAAGTGTTCTGATTAACAGGACCGGGAGTAATTTTTTTTCAATCAAATCCAAAGGAAACTGTTCTACATCTTCATCCCGACGGATTCTCCAAAGAGAAGTAGTTTTGATGGAACCATGCTTGCATACTTTATCCATTTCGCTCGGCGATTCAGGGTATCGGTAATACATAGTGCAAATCACGGGCTTGTAGTAATCATCTAAATTACATTCGTCTCAGGAATGCGAGTTTCTATCCGCTCTGATCTTGCGAATGAGAAAAAAAAATGAGGAGCATTGATGGTGGCTTGTTTCTAATCTAGCCACATTGCTCAATTCTTGATCCCGACGAAAGCATGTTTGCCGATATTCCGACCGTAATTACGCTGGCTAATTCAAGGATGAATAACAATGATGGAAATCATTATTGGAATAACTGTATTTCGTATGAGCTGATCTATTGAAATTGCTTGATTGACTGTCCGCAGAGCTGGCGATAATGAATTATGGTGAATTATGTTGAGTACGATAGAACTCACGATAAGTAAATTAAACAAAATTTTGTGCAAGAGAGGTCTTCTCTCGTTGACTTCAGGCAACCACAAATATCAGTCAGTATCATAGCATGTCCGCAACGCACTTGGTACATAATTCTTGTATAATTTTGCGAAAATAGATCTCAGCAGAATAAAATTTTAACATTCTATTATAATTTGGCAGTTTTAAGGGGAAAAGAGACATCGCCCACTCACTCCTCAACCCACTTCGGAATCTCCTGAAACTATTCTGAGGTGGGAAACATCAAAAACTAGTCACAAAAAGATAAAAAACGGCAAAATTGAAGGATTGAAAAAGTGTTGGACTCTGTTTACTTCCCCCAATGTGAAAGTTGATTCGCGTTTCATTATTGTGTCAATGTTTTTCCAGAGTCTGGAAAATCTTACAACTTTTTTCACAATTTCATGATACATGCAACTTAAGTTATATCACAAAATATTAAGTATTGCGGCCTATTAGTTACAAGCGGGAATCTCTCGCGCTGAACTTTGATAATATTGTTTTCGGGAATTTTAGCCCAGAAACTATATTTATGAGGAAGGTTGTCATATTTCTTTGTATGACATTGGAATCCCAGCATTTTAAAAAATTTCATAGATAGATATTTCATGGACTCAGTCAGATATCCTAATTTTGTTACGGCAGGTCACGAAGTCAATGTAGGATCCACTTCATTATCAGTGTGAATACGTTCTTAAACTATGCAAATTCATGATTCAAAGAATTCTTGACTTATTATACAGTAGCTCAACCTGGTCCATGTCAGACTGTACCTCGTTCATTTCCTTCAAATATGATGAGTTCTGATAGGCTACACCCTAGTACGTTGCTGAATGACATGTTTTCCTCAAGATGAATCATAACAAGCAAGTTTCGGAAATTGATTCTGGAGCGATTTGCCAACAAGGGAAAATAACCCATCCTTTATCCTTGTAAACCTGGGTCTCAGACTGGGTTTATCAGTTTCACGAGAGTTGCAACCTTGCTTCACAGAAAATTTTATCTCGCTCACAAGAATCGAGTGCATTCACTTTGCTTGTTCAAAATTTAGTCCTTACACATTTGCAGCCAACAATATTTACGCATCTATTACATTTCAAGGCTTAGAAAGGAGTCGGCTAGAGATTTTTTGTACAATAGGGTGTTAGTTACTTGAAAATAGTAAGAACATTGCCTCTGCCACTTTTGCAATTCGTAGCCATAAAATACATAGTTGATATTGCCCGAAACTCATCGTCAGTTTGATCTTCATACTAATTTCAAGATGGATTTCATCGCCACTTTACGTGCAAACTTTTCCTTCCAATTTTACAGGGACAACTTGGACGCAAGAAATGGTGTGGCTGATAGCTAATGACTTGGATTTTGATACTGCCAAAACGCGCCCGCTAGCTGAAAGATTCCCGTTCTTAGAGTAATATTACAATCAATATGATCAAATGGGTTGTTACTCAGATTATTGCACCTTAGAATAAACTTTGAAAAGATTTGCTATTTCCAGATTCAGCATGTTCAATCATCCTGAACTAACAGAAGAATTTATCAAATTCAATAAGAAAGATATCATGAGAGCAAAATTCTGCCAAGAGCTTGCGTTGCCTGGATATGAGGTATTGGCAAATATGCCATCACCGAGATTCATAAAGAGCCATTTTCCTTTTAGCTTATTGCCAAATATATTTGAGAGTGGGTGTAAGGTAATCTCATTTGATTTTGGTGGAAATTACATTTGGTGATTATGTAATGAGTAATATCGCTTATAAATTTTACCAATAGATCGTCTACATAGCTAGGAATCCTAAAGACGTTGCAGTATCGTGGTACAAACTGAATCAAGCTTTCCGGACACAAGGATACAAAGGAGATTTCAAACGATTTTGGTACTATTTCAAAAACGATCTTAGTGAGTGAACTCTTTATCTCTGGGCACATATTTTATTACTTGCTTTTTAAGGAAAAAAATTATTGACGACCTGTCAGCTAATTTTTCAACCAGAGTCAATGGAATCAATCTCACCTTGTCCGCCATGTAACAAGTGATTCTCTCGCGAAAAACTTTAGCAGAAAAAACGATGGAAATTTGAGAAAGTGAATTCGTTATTTTTGATGGATATTAATTGATCCCAAATTTTCGGACTATTCCTGCTCAACACCGAACTTTTTCATGTATTTTATTGTACTTGATGATGTCCGAGATTATATTCACCAAGATCCATCAGTAAATTCAAAGTCACTCGTTGAGTCATCAAATTTTTACAAATTTACAGTCAGTTTTCATAAAAATTGCTAGTAAACGTTCAAGCTGAAGAGTCTCTTATCTCCGGAAGAAAATGATTCCAGATAGAACAAAAAATGCGGCTCGTGATGGGATGGAATTCTCCTCGTCCGCTGGTTGGTCATTGATTAAAAAATGCGGATCTCTTTATTTTATCTCCTGATTTCGAAGTGGAACCAATCCATTTTCCAAAGTCGTCTAACCGAGGAATAGGGCTGGAACTTTTGCGGACCCGGATACTCATGGGTTTTTTGAATTATGGTATGGATTGAAGATCTTTGCTTTATATAAATCCGAGTCCACGCTGCGGATCTACGGATCCGGATCCGAAGCAAGTTTCATATCCGCGGATAGTGGAAAAACTGTTTTCAAATATCGCGTGTCTCGAATCTATAATATTCTCCAAGGATTCGCAAAATTCCCAACCCTAATTCTGTCTATGAGCGGAATAATAGCTGTGCAAACTCCATGTTTCGTCCAAGTTCAGAGGGGCTACAACCTCCGACAGTTTGACATGCACATTAAGAGTTCCCGCCATCTGTAGATTAACTTTGATTCAGCATGAGTATTATTTCGGGCTTAATTGATTTGAAGGGGTTCACCACCCACCACACTATTCATTTGGTGTACTAATAATTTGATGCATGGAATATATTGACATTGAAGCTTTGGAAAGGAATGATTAGTTCGAGATGAGTAGAACCGTGATTTTTAATTGCGCTTTGCGGTTGCTTGACGCGCATAGTCGTTGACGAGGCCCATAAGTTATACACAGATGCCAACTTCACTATCAGTTATATCGTTGAGATGTTCGGCAACGTGCATCTTACCGGCATCTTATGATACGCTGCTGTTGTGAAGCTCGCGATCTCTACTTTCTTGTCACAGTTTTTCGACGACCTTGCTCATCTCCCGGAAAAGTAGTGATACTACTTCCGGTAAAGAGTATCTTATCGTTCATATAAAGAGCAATGATAAAATTGCGGTTTTATGATACTTTTTATTTTCAAAATTTAATCGGCAACCTGACCGAAAGCTTCGCGGTATTTTTCACGGTGCTCGAAAATCATTGAGTCAACTCATACATTACTCGCATGCCCATTGCTCGAAAATCATTGAGTCAACTCATACATTACTCGCATGCCCATCTTTGGTTTGAGTGATGAGCCTCCTTACAGAACGAGTACTCAACGCACGATGTGTGTACTTTGTTACGCACTTATAGAACAATTCATGACTCAAATCTGTTTAGCACCGTGGAGTCCGTACTGGGAACATTTGAAAGAAGCCTGGGCTAATCGAGAGAACAAAAACTTACTATTCCTGTTCTACGAAGAACTGCAAGAGGTATGCCCTGAACAAGAATCAATCGTGATGATAATCTAAATTTGGATTTTCTTCTTGAACAGGATTTAGCGGAAGTCGTTACAAGAATTGCAGAGTTTTTAGGAAAAAGTTATGGCAATGATCAAATCTCCAAACTGGAGGATCACCTGAACATAAAGAACTTTCGCAATAACCAGATGGTCAATTTGCAAGAGCTGAAAGATTGTGGTGTCATCAGACCCGATTCAGAATTCGTTAGGAAAGGAGCGAATGGTGGGTGGAGGGATTATTTCAGTGAAGAATTAGAGGCAGATGCTGACAAATGGATACGCACGAATCTGAAAGATACTGATCTCCGATTTCCACTGGCAAATAATAATTGGTTCCAACAATGAGTGTTTTTCACAAGTATTGTTCATCACAAATGATGGTTATTCATTTAGTGATCAAGAGCTCTTCCCGAAACATTTTTTAAAAGTATTTTGAGTCATTGCTTTGGAATACCGACGCGTCCCTCCAATTTTGTTTCCTGTTGTAACCGTATAGTGTTCCAAGACGAGATGTACAAATAATGCAAGAGATTCAACTTTATATTTATTGATTCTGGAACAGCTCACGATTGTGCGAATGAAAGATCACTCACTTCGATTCCAATACTTATACTTTGGTTCATAGCTGGTTCTCTCCCTAAAGTGCGCAAAGAAAAGATCCAAAATCGCCAAAAGTAATGAGTTATCTATGATTTTGATTGTGATAGAAGTTTTCCGAATCGAATCGAAAACAAATCTTAAATCAACCAAGAATCATCATGTACATTAGTTCCCGAGTTCGCTAAATACAAATCTCGGATCGGAATCACGAAATTCAGAATAGAGGATGGAAACTGTCCCTTCCAAGTTTCTCGATTTTACGGGAATGTCGGAGCCGTGCACGCACCCTTAAAAAAGTTTTTCCCAGATTTTTCACTTTTCTTTATTCGACTGTAAGTATCAGTTGAAACAAATGTTTGTTCTTGTCTAACTTGGTCTCGTCAAAACTTTGTTTAACCCAAATCAAAATGATATTCGAGAAATCTGGGAAAAACTTGACCACAAGTATTTGTCTGGAGGCGAGTGGGACGAGGTTGGACATTTATCGTGTTCCGTCTATTATGCCCGAGCTGGGAGCAAAAATGGTGCCTAAGGAAGTGCACTATGCCAAAAAAAGATTCCAGAGCCCCGCTTTGCAGATTTCATAGTTTTTTTGAAGATTAGAAAAAAATTTTTGGTGACAAGACCGGGATAATGTCGGCCGTATTGTACAAGTTTCTTTTCGTCATTCAAAGAGAAATCAAGGAGGTTTAGCGGCGCCGGAGAGCCTGGATTCGTTTGAATTACCCTGAGAAGACGTTCAGAAAGAGGCGCATTGACCAATTTCAACGAATAATTAAAAATCGCCTTTTTATGCTTTCGAATATCTAAGTGGCAATATGGATACTGCTGAGGCCTGGGAGTTATTTGTACTTTCGTTTTCGCAAAAAATTGCGTGGACATCGAGTAATGTCGTATTATGAGCCTGTTAAGTCCGAATAGCTCAAAAAGATTCGGCTTTGTTAACAATGAACTATAATAATGTAGTTAAGAGAGCGTGTAAAATAAATATTGCGACTGTCCAACATTGCCATTATCTAACCTCGCCCGCTCTCCTCTATAGGTAAACTCAAACCTTGTAATTGAGCACTCAAGTTATTCTCATAATTCCCGTACACAAACTCGATTTGGATTGAACGAAGAGCTAACGAAACCAATTTTGACAATGACATATATTCTTCAACTTGTATTTTGACCCTAATCGAAAAATTTTTTGACAAAAACGCCAAACTGTTTAATTTAGCGATTTTAAAAGTATGAATTTCCCCAGCATTCGATCATTACCATTGTTGCATAGCGATTCGAGAGAGAATAGTTTCTTTGGAACCAATTACCCAGAAAAACATCAACGTACTTAGGCAATTTCGACAAGAAGCCGCTACTGTAGCCCGAGTGAAGTGAGGGCTACGAATCCCTTTTTCAAAACCATTCGCACAAGCGAAATGCAATAGCGAAGCACACAAGGCAAACACACGTTTGAGACGATAATTATACTAGTAAAAATTGAAAATTAGAACCAATTTCGAGGCCTTCGCATATTATGTATAATATATTCTACGGATAAGACGAAGATGAGACATATATAAGTATGAAAGAATACTCGTCTCTGCAGTTTCTCATGATAAACCACAAATATTCTCGACGTACTTTTTCCTCGCGGGAATCATCGAAATTGATATGAACCGCCCATTTCAGTGGTGACAGGCCATCTCATGTTGTACCAGAAGATGGTTCCGACCAGCACGCAACGTCAATTATTGTAAGCCTGTGTATCATTTGAGGCGAACGGTACAGTTGATCAGAAAAGTAAAGATGAGAAATTGCTCAAAAACGAAAATTAGCTCAACTTTTGGGCCAAAATTTTATCCGTTTTTTGACAAGATAAAGGCACATGCGCACATAAGAACCTGGTGTAAATGATGATTAAAATAAAGTGAAGTGTATATAATATGCTAACGCAAGATTTTTTCAACGCAAAATGGATAGCGATGATATTGTTATCGGACATGGATCTCTTACAGTAATTTGTTGAAAATTCCAGTCCAGGAATGCATTACCGATTGTTACATCTACTAAATTAAAATCCGAGCAACTAGATCCGATGTTATCGTTTACTGCACATAGTACGAAATTTGAATCTTGACGTTCTTAAACGTACTCCTCTGCGTCATTACATTACGCACTACAGCACGTATTATGCGTGATTTAGGAATTGTGATTTCGTGATATAAGTACTTCCTGCCAAAATAACCCAAGTATCACTTCAACGCGCGATAAGTACGAATCTGTCGATCCGCAGCGGGTGGAAAGTTGGCACTTCCATCGCACTTCGTTAGAACACTGTATGTACAACAGCAGCCCCTTTCCAATTTGATCTCTGAATTATTTTATGCAAAAGCAAGATAAAACGAATTCTCTTGCTCAATATGTACAATATGATCGAGTCATGTAGGCAGATGTCAGTAAAGAAAAATTAATTAAAATTCCGAAAAGAGTGTTTGATTTATCGTGGATCAAGTAAACGATTATTTGAATGTATAAGACTTCCTTTTGAAAATACACTTTTTCTCAGGACCTCGACTGGATATAACACATCAAACTATACCGCGTGCTGAGCCTCGAAGATAAAATAATGAGATGCATTTTCCATACCCATTATCTCATCAATCGTGACACACGCCGTCTTCATAAAACATATGTGATCTGTTAATTGACTATGTATTGATAGTAAATGTATTTTTTATGAATCGTACTTTTTGAACCTTTATAAGCCTAAATTTCCAAAACATGATTGATCACAAGAGAGTTCCATTCAGGCGTGGCTCTGCGGCCGCGAAAGTGATCGAAATCTCGATGAAGGGGATGACGGATACCGGCATTATCAAATTTTCAAATTTCTCCGTGAATTTTAAAAATATTGCAAAGATAGATAGTAACGCCGATTCTAGATGACTTATAGAATCGATATTACTTTCCAAATCTGCAATATCTAAAAAATTCATCGATAAATTTGAAAACTAGAGATTGTCGGTAAGCAAGTAATTAGGATAGGGCTGCGACATGCCCTGAAGAACGGATACTTATCACGATTTTTTAAAGAAAAGGAGCAATCGTATGGAAACGGAGATCGCGAGAAATTTTGCGCGAGCAGTTTGCGCGAATGAGGTATCATTCTATCATCAAGGAAATAAGCGTAGCGCGCAGCTCTCGAGTTAGGCGAGGTAATCGATTGGTGCATGTTTCATTTTAAAATGCAATTAGAAGTATAAATCAATGACAAATAGAGAATAAAGGTTTCAAAATGACTCAAATTGCCCAAAATGGCAAGGTGAAAAGGGAAATCAAAGTCAACTTTTTGATGGGGTTACGCGGGCTTACAACTATATGAAATCCGTTAAACTTTTTTCCTATAAAACAATAAAATATTTATATGAGCATTATTGCGAAAATTTGTAGATTTGATATGAGTGGCCAAGCGTTTCGACAGGAAATTCCCTTGAGCTCGAAATCGCGCAATAGAAATGTTTTCTCACTCATTCCATTGAAATACAATTGGTACTAAAGTTCCAGGGCGATTGGTGGAGGCGTTTTTTTTTTTATATGTAGAACAAATAAGGGTCCAAATGTCAGTTCCGCGAGCACTTTCTGTGTATTTTTGGCTCAGTCTTCAGCTTCTAAACTCAAGATGATGGATGAATTACCATATCAGTACTTTTTCATTGTAATACGGTATTGGACTAATCCATTGCCGCAGGTTTGATGGTCCGAACGCGGATAGAAGGGTTCGAGACAAATGCTCCTATGCATGTAATGGAATTTTTAAGTCAGTTCCATGGACACTTTGTTCTTTCACCAAACGATTTCTAACATGTTCCATAGCAATTTTGTTCAAAATAATATAATTGCTCTAAATGAAATCCATGCGGAAACATCGCTGCGTCAATTCCCATGGTCGTGAGAGCAGTAAATGTGAGTTCACGGAACTGACCAAAATCTACGAGTTTTCGTGATAATGCCTTTATAGAGAGAGGAGGATTCAAAGAATGGAGGATTTGGTAGAATGGTTCCTTTTCAACTAAACAGAATAAGGAAACATTAAATGTTGAAAAGTTGAATGCTCTGATGATTATCAGAGGATAGGAGTTTATTTCCAACCCTTTTTTCATTGACTGATAAATACAGATTTCTCAATGTGAATTTATTGGCACATCGATGAGGATAAATGGGCCGAAGTTCCTTGGACTAAGTTTACTTGTACAAACTTTATACTTGAATAATATAGTAAGCAACTCACAATCTGCTCACTCGTTTTTTCAAATCGTCTTCATCTTCACGAATAGGTATTCCAATCCTCAATCTAACAGCGGTTTGAAAAGATGCACATAATTCTTGTTCGGCTTCTTGTGCTACTTTTTTGATTCTTTCTCCAGCTTTACCTATGATTGCCCTTGCAACTCTTGCCGTGGGGCATAGAGCGTTAACGATAATTTCCATGCTACCATCATCAAGGGTCTCAATGTTATCAACAAAGACTTCGACTAAATAAGGTACCTCTTGAGGTAGATTATCCAAGAGCCTTGCCTTTACGATTCGTTGGACAATGACTTCAGGTGACTGATCTGTGTAAGTATCTCCATCATATTCCCAATCCCTAAATTTTGCAGAGTCGAGAAAGTAATTCTGTAAAAAAGAACGATAGAATTATTAATGTGGTATGTGAAGCTCAATTGAGGATAGCGTATGCGTTTAGATGCCTCATGTCAACTCAATTGATATTGAAAGTCGAATACTGAATATTTTCCATGCATGGTGCGCTAAAAGAGACGATTTCCCGACCGGTGTGGATAAGTGGATGGATAAGTTCCGCCTTGTCCGCGGAAAGTGCTAAATGTTCCGCCTGCTCCGGGTCGGAAATTTCGTTATTTCGCGCTCTGGAGATAGAAACACTGTATACCATGTGTACCTGCTGTATAAGCACTTGGCTCGCATGGGTGCTTTTGACAAAAGAGCTTCGTAATCGCGCCAAAATCACCCATATGCGCAGCGATGCGAAATTTATTATTTTTGCTTCTGAAGCAAAAATGATATTTTTCCAACTCGGTTGTGTCACTGTATAGGGTTCCTAAGAGGAGCAAGAGAGACCAGGCCCCTAGGGCTGAAATAGCCGCTTGAGCTCAGAGCGGAAGTATTTATTTGTTCCAAGCGCTCCGAATTGCTTACCAAAATGTCAACTTTTGGACAGAAGGGCAAAAAATAAATCCAACTCACCCTCACATCATCCACGCCATCCCCTGTCAATGCAGAAATCATGAATACATCAGAAAAGTTGGGCCATACGTCATTTCGAGTCAATTTTTTAACAATGTGTAAGAGCAGTTTCTTGTTCTTCAGAGTATCAACTTTGTTCAAGATAAGCACTGAGTTGCTATTTTCTTTTGAGAGTTTCAGTAAATCAATTATTTTGCTATCGATTAATTCTCTCTGTTTGACAATGCTCATATCTTGAACAACACCAATGATATCAGCCTCTTCCATAGAGTTTTGAGCATCGGTTTGAAAACTGCTCTCAAGGCTGTATTTCTTTACTTCACCTCGCCCAACCAATCCAGGTGTATCCAAGAAAATCAGCTGAGTATCACCGGAGCAGAACACAGCTGTGGCTCTAGAACGGGTAGTGTGGACTTTGGAAGAAGCAGCACAAATCTGGAAAAGGCAAATTCCTGTCATGCATCTATGATATCTAGATAGACCTATTCAACACAAAAAATTGAAAAGGGTGACTCACAGGCCTTCCGATTAGATGATTGATAAGAGTGCTTTTGCCTACATTTGGTAAGCCAAGTATAGCAATCCTCAGAGACCTAGCATTTTTTTTGTTATCTTGGTCATTTAGGAAGACTTTTTTTGCCTGAAAGAGGCCTTCCCCAAGGTCATCGGCAAAGTTTGATACCTGTCTCACAATCTGTGCACCAGTTCGAGCAGCATGTTTGCTGATGATAAGCCACATAGCAAAGGAGAATATGTGGACTGCTTGGACCACGAAACACTGAGCTCTAGCGTAGTATCATGCTGCAAAATAAAAAACAGGAGACTAAAGGTTAGGATAATGTATAAGTTGAACGAATGCAAGTGATGGTACAAGGAATGTGCATCGCAAAACGATCTGCTTGCGCAATGAAATTTCGTATCTGCAAAAAATATAAGATATATATATAGCGAGAGTTGCGTTACATTACGTTAATTTCCGTCAGATAAAGCTGATTGTGATTGCAGCTCTAGTTCATGCGTCCGGTATAATTGACAGCCACTGTATAGTACTGATGTATACTGTATGAAGCAGACGATTACATGTGTTATGTTGACAAAGTTAGTTGTTGACTAAGTTGAGTGGGTACATAGAGAAATGTTCAGAAGGAGCTGAGGGGTGCTGATCAGAAGCAAGTCAACATTTTTGCTGAGGAGTGACACATGACTAACATGCCGATATAGCCGGCATCCAATACGCATGCTCAATAAATGATCTCGTCTGCTAATTGAACATCAACAGTGCGCGCGCGCGAATGCCAGCGACTCGGCCGACGCGACACGCGAGCCTCGTCCTCGAGGAAGAGGGTCCGAAATCACAAATCCCGTGTGTCGCATCGAAGATCCCGAGGGACTACACAAACATTCGAGTTCGGTCAAAGTGGATCATGAGCTCGTTGCTCTGTGCGCGACTGCTGATGGATTAGCAATCTAGTTTGAGGAAAGCTGCGGAAAGCTTTCGATGAGCCTTCGGAAGATCATCCGTCGAGCCTGCTGCGAGCGGTACAGGAAGATGAACGGTGCTGATGCTGTATCCTAGTAGCTTCTTCGGATAGTACAATTTAACCAATGATGTGTTTATTGCGAAGTGTCCGCCTCGCGTAAGGACATCCTGCGTCCCCTTTCTTCTGCAGTATGTGAGGCTGAAAATATCGGAGCAACTTTCAACGCACAAGGAGACTTATTGATTCAGCACTTTCCTACATATTTTTTTCTATTGAAGATCAGCTTGGAATGGAAATGTCCCATCTTTGACAAATCTTGGTTTGCATTGTGTAGTGCATATTCTCTTGTGCAGCAATCCAAATGCAATCTTTCCAACGATCTGAGCTTTATGTGAGATCTTGTAACTGTTAGGCCATGGATCACTTACCTCAGGCTTCTAACTTCTGTTTTTGATTCTGTAGTTTATGAAGTATTAGATGTGTTTGACAAAATCTTTTCTCTAAAAGATGGCTCACCGAAACAGTCCATTTAGCTTTTCATCATAAAACAAAAGTAATATTCAGAATTGATAGAAAGACTTCTTCCTGGTGTTTTCTAAGTGATAAAAAATGCATTTCTGGATTGATAAACCAGCTACCCGATACCACTCGGGATTCAGGGGTCGACGATACCCGGCCGTGTCTTTTCCAAAAGGGCACCGTCAATGCAATAATCTAGATGGAGGGAGAATGCAAATGGCTACTCCTGTCCATAGATTCCAGAATGTTAATAGTGGAGGAGTTCCTGCTGGACCCAGTAATTCCAACTCAGCAAGACATTCTCGAAGTAATACACAAGGCAGTAATGACAATAGGCGAAACTCGATACAAGGATTACAATCCGGACAGGAAGCTAGCAAGTTAGTTTAATATGACCCTTACTAAACATCTTTTGAAAATTATAACTTTAGTTGGGATTATCTGGACAATTACCTTAACAATTCTTGCACTGAATAATCCAGTTTTATTAAATATTAGACATATCTTATAGTTCATTTGTCTATATTTATTTTGCGCAGCAATCCAAATGACTCTGGCAACAATCAACAAATACTGCCTCAGTCAACAAGTGATACAAATGGAGTCCTTCCCAATTTCTCTGAGTTTAGCTATACAGACATGACAAACTATAAACTACGCTGCAGCGTATGGATCATTTTCCTGATGATCACTGGTTTTGCAGCAGCAGCTAGATTCTATTTCGTCCATCAGGGATTCATGGTAAATAAATATGCTATAAGTGTTCATCCCAAACAAAATAACATGACTCATAGAAAAGTAGCACAAGTAAATTGCTCTTCTCCTTCAGTTTTAACTTGTTCTAGTCAGACAATTATTCTTTGATTCTTAAAAGTCTGTCTCCAACCAAAATTTATATCGCTTCATCTTGCTACCCACAGTTATTCATCATCAATAACCACATTTTTCTCTCTAATTTAGCAAGGAGCTGGTTTTGAAATTCTAGTATTCTGTGGATTGTTAGTTATCCTTCTGATGTCTGGATACTTCTATTCCATTGCTTGCCGACATATGCAGAATAATCATCGTCAAGAAATTCCATCTGAATCTGTTGCTACGGTTTCCGTTGTTAATCCAATCCCTGCTCAAAGTATCAGACCAATGCCACCAAGACAAAATCCACCGCCTCCCTATCACATAGCTATTCTGATCCCCCAACCCAATTTGGATGAAGCCCCTCCTCCAGCATATGATAAGATTATTCAGTGAATTATGGAATTGATCTAGTCTTTGATATTTGTTCTCCATATTAATTTACGCATGAACTAATTATTAATTGAATACACAATTGTGCTTGTATACTTAAGAAGATATCTTGCATTTATATATGAGATTTTGAGAGAGGATGAAAGCCAAAGAAAGACTTTAGAAATATCTTTTGAATGATTAGCAACTATAGTGAGAATATTATTTTTCATTTCTCAAAAAACATTTAGAACTGGAGGCAGCCTATGGTGAGCATCTTTCCAAAGTTCTTCAATATTGTAACCAGTATGTGGTGGATTATATAAAATACTCTGTTGAACTGGTATGCTTAAGTTGCCTAGATCTACAAATATTAAATTTTCAGATTCCATAAAAGTTAAGACACTCATGATGGACTTGCATGACTTCTTTAATGATCCAAGTCAGAAATTCTAGGAACATATTCAGAAACTACTTTTAAAGGCAAATCACGTGAAATACAAGATCAAAAAAAGTGATATTCAATGGAAAGATTCATTTTTTTTGGAATTCTATTGACAAATTTATTTAAAATACACAATATACATTAAATGTTCGATTCTAATTTTGAGACCATTCAATACTTACAATAAAAACGTGTATAAACAAAGTATGATTTGCAATGCTGCCAGAAATAGCTAATATTTTGATGAATTTACATATATTGATAAAGTGTACAAAGGATGATGTTTTTTAATCCAATGAAGACTAGATACAAAAATGAATTCATCTGTGAATCTGATTGTACATAATTTTATTTCAATTGAGACACCTTCCTTAAGAGTAAAAGTCCAGAATTAGGAATATTTCCCCTATCTTATTTGATGATCTGTTTCATTTTAAGGGTAATGGAGTGATAGAAGCAGCATATTGAATTTTGTACAAAATGATAAATGTATATGTATATATATTATATGTATGGATATCTACTCTTTCAATCAAATGAAATTATTCTGAATGGGAGATATATAAATGTAAAGTGCGATAATAATTTCAAAATGTAATAAATTGTCTTATACTATATCCAAGTTAGAGCTATTTTCTATTCTCTTGCATTAAAATTAATGGCTATCCTCACAATGAAAATCAGTCTTATATCAAATTACAACAGTGTGGATAAAAATTTCAATAGGAATTGTCACAATTCCAATCAGTTGTGATCACTTTTTAAGCACGCCAACTCACAAGCATATACAATTTCTTCAAAGTTCATTAAATAAAATTCTTGGGTATCACAAATACCCATTTTTATATTGGATAAATAAATGCATCGTCTCCTGTATCACCGCATGCAAAATATTTATACAACTTTTCAAAACTATTTCTGGAATCTGACCTCATTCCTCCAAGTAAAGGAGATAACGAGGAACATACCGACCGAGGCGATGCTTACACTCTTTGAATTTCAAAAAGCTTCACATCTGTATCATACCAAATAGGAGGTTCTATGTTTCGCAGGTAGATCACTCCCCACATATAAGTTCGAAACCATGCCGTTGTACCAGCATTAGCTTGATATCTGCGAATAAGAATTGGGTGTGGAACAGGCAATAATCCTACTAACGTTCCATGTTGCAGGAATCTCAAGATTTCACTCTCATCAGTTAGTCCCCTGAAACCATAATAAAAATTTTCATTAGTTGAATAGAATCATTGACATATTTCAATAATTTTGTATCCTTTACACAAAAACATACTTGTCTATGCAAATCTTTTCAACTTGAGGTACTAGAACTTGCAATAATCTCATGATTGTTTGTAAAGGCAATTTACTTTTCCATTGATAAACCCAATCTGCAGATGGTGCCCACTGATTAACACTGCTTATAGAGTTCAATGATTGTGTACTTCGAACACTTTCTCTCTAAAAAAATCAGTTATGGAATAAAGTGATTTGCACAGAGGTAGAGAAGAAGAGAAAAAATGGATAGCAAAATAGAGAACAAAAGTATTTTGTTGTGAGTAGTGACTAATCTGTTTGATCATACCGGCACAGCAGGTTCTACTTCATTCCCAGAAGTTGAATTACTTGGTTCATTATCCTCTGCACTAGATTGATTAACATCAACATCAGATGATGGACTTAATGGATGAGCTGACTCTTTCTCTGTCATTTTTTCTATTCCTGGGGTATCTAGTAATGTAGCTTTGAGTGTACCAGGTTCAGCAGGTTGTGCAGGATGGGAGCCTTCCATGGCAGCCTCGTTCACGTTTTCACTAGATTTACTAGATGGCATATGTTTCTTTTGTCTCTTACTGAGAGACTTTGCTATTGTATTACAGTCACTTGGTAAATTAGCAAGAGCATGAAAAACTTGCCTCTTCCTGATGATGGTATAAACTAAATTACTGTTTCCATCAAACTGGTACTGGAAAAAATATTTTCATGGAATACATTCAAACTGAAAGTATGTGAGAGTGGTATAAGATTGCGTACTTACTTGAATAATATTATTGAAAATTTCAAGCAAGAAGAATACCAAATGGTGGTTGGTTGGCGCTGAAAATAAGAACCAAGGAGTGCTGAAGGCTTCCAGTAAATGAAGAAGCTTAGTACTTGCAACCATTGATAGGGTTTTCAAGTATGGTGAAACATTGACTAGAATAGTAAGTAGACAGTCAAAAAGTGGTTGTAGTCTTTGATGACCTGTTGTAATAATTTTGTGAAATACTGTCACTAGAAGATCGGCGTGAGTCCCTGGAGAAGAACAATAGTTCCATTGACATAATTAAATACATTAGGATATAATACTAAATCGACATAATATGAATGGACTCAATTTTGCAATCACCTGTGAACACTGGAATATCCATCGGTACAGTTGCCGTGTAAGGTTTATTCAATCTCACACCGAAATTACGCTCTCCACTCAGTAAGAGAAGAATAAATACACCAATGTGCATCAAACCGACTCTTGCTAGGAATAAAAGGTAATACTATTGTATTGAACAATAAAAAAAGACTTATGATAAGGATTTGATTCATACTTACACTGATCTGCTCTTGAATCATTTAAATGATACAAGATTGGAACCAAGACCTCTAAGACATCAGAACTCTTCAATACATAGTATAAAAATTTCTTGTTATAATCACAGAGTTTCCAAAAAAATACAAGGAGTTCTTGATGAAAGTGGACTTTTTTTGTAGAATTGGGTAAATATGTTTGCGTTAGAGGATTGTTTAACAGTCTCGTGATACCTTTAAGAACAAACTGAAAATCTAGAAAAAGGGGAATATGAGTATTAAAAAATGAGAAATGGGTTTCTCATTTCTGACAATTATGTACCTTCATCTCGATGAATACGACTCAGGTAGTTAATAAAGAGATTATCTCCCACAACACCTTCTTCAACTATTGCTCCACAAGTTGTATCATGATCTAGAGTCACGATTAGGATTTGTAAAGCTACATCAACTAGAGGTTCAAGAGAATCTGTGAATAACAGATGATTGTATGGAACTCCAAAGCCCACTGGATCATATGCACAGACTGTATTCAACAATGACGTGAACATTGGTAAGGCATGTCTAGACACACAAATAAAAACTATGTTGAATGATTCAAATTCACAATGTTGCAAGCTATTAATCCATACCTATTCTCAGAGCTTGTCAAGTACTGGATCCATTTGTTGGGAGCAGTAGATAGATCAGTGGGGAGATTATACATTGTTTCACTAAAGCAAGTCAGAAGAACCTTGAGTAACTCTGTTCTATTGGAATCTAAAGCTGGATTTCGAGGCTGGGATTGTGCAAAGCCAACACCAGCTTCCCAAATATATTCACAGCTATCTATTGATTGCAGCTCCTCTGCTTTGTCCTTTTACAAAAGAAAGCAGGTTACAATATTCAAAACAAAAGCAATACAATAACAATCACTCATACTTACAGGCCCAGACTTTTTATTTGCAACAACAGTGAAATCTGGACAGAACAGGAGATCCTGAAAATTTATTCAATTCAATGATGGCCAAAAAACTCATCATATTCAATGGATTCACATTTATACATACGCATACAGCATTCAATAAAGAATGCGCAAGGGGTGTACTTTCTTCATCTTCTTTGCCCGGTAAACTTGACCAGAAAAAGCCTTTCCAATCAGGATCTTCAAAAATATAAGGTAAAAGCCTTGTTAGCAGTCTACAACAATTCAGAACAGTTTGCTGTTCACTCTGAGTTCTACAGCTGCTATCCACTGCATGAACTAGTTTCTCCACTGCTTTATAACATAAAGTGGCAAGATTTGATGGAGCTTCCTCCCGAAGGATACGGATTTCAGATGCTGGTATCAATGTAAAAACGTCTTGAACATTTGAAACATTCTCTGACCAGAACTGGTTCCAGAATGCATCATCAGATGCATCTATCACCTGGAAAACATCATAAATTTTTGCAATTTTCAAGTGTAACCTTACATTCAAAGTGAACAAATAAAATATACAAGTTGAATGCCGAATCAAACTTTCTCCACTACAACACTAGATGAATGAACATTATGAATGGAGAATTGATTTCTAGATAACATATTGGATAAAACTTATTGTATTTGACATTGCTGTTGTTACCATACCAGTCAGAATTGATGTTTGTATACTAACTTGGGTTTTTGAAGTTAATTGGACAACCGCTTTGCGGAAGTTCAATTTAGTATCTGCGTTCCCCATGATGTACTACTCAACAGTCATTAGTTCTTCCTTTATGAGTGATATCGATACCTTTTGTGAATAAGTTCTTATTGTTATAGGTTCTGTTAGCATCTGTTCGGTATTGCTTCGGTTTGGCAGAAGATATCTATAATATATATAGGTATATATGTTATGCATAATAAAACTTTTATTAGAATTGCTCGCGCATGCGACATGGCATGCTCCCACGCAGACGACGCAAATGGAGCCAGGCCTGAATGGAGCTTGGAGTTGGAGCTTGGAGCTGCTTGGAGCAACTTGGAGAAGTAATGGTGAATCGTGAGGTTAGAGATGAAGCCAACAATCAGCATCTGCGACAAGACGACCAGAGCTTAGGTCCATAATTCAGAATAGTTAGCATCCGCAACTACCTTACGAATCATAGCTACTCAATAACGAGTTATAAAGCAACACAACAATATTTAGAATGGCGTCAGAGGATACAGAGGTGACAGAAGTCACGTGGAAAGATTTGGTTAGTTCGCCGAAGTATTGATCAACTATTCAATTTTCGAAGATTATTTGAAAAATTTAAGCAGTTTTCTCCTCACTAACCTGAAACTTGTTTTACTCATTTTCAAGGGTCTCGTGGACACCCTGTGTCAAGCTTGTGAAACATTGAAATGGAAAGCCCCAACAAAGATACAACGAGAAGCTATCCCTTTAACCATTCAAGGTATTTTAATTCTGGATGATTCTATTGTATAGCTTGGCTTGTAAGGTGCTCAACCCTAATTGAGATCATCATAGTAGTGAGACGTGTATTACAGGAAAAGATGTCATTGGACTAGCTGAAACAGGTTCTGGCAAGACTGCTGCTTTTGCCCTCCCAATTTTGCAGACTCTACTAGAAAATCCTCAACGATACTTTGCTCTCATATTAACTCCAACCAGGGAACTAGCTTTTCAAATTTCTGAGCAATTTGAAGCTTTAGGTACAAACATGATTGAAATTAGTAACATTTGCATTAGAACCATTTACTGTTGTAAGTCATGAATTGATGAGAAAAATTAATTGTTTCAGGAGCTAGCATTGGAGTAAAATGTGTTGTTATTGTTGGGGGTATGGATATGATGACACAGGCACTGATGTTAGCCAAGAAACCTCACATCATCATTGCAACTCCTGGTCGTTTGGTGGATCATTTAGAAAACACCAAAGGCTTCAATCTGCGCTCACTCAAATTTTTGGTAATGACTGTCGTAGATTTGACCCAGAACTTCTATTATCACTGCAAGATTGCTAGCAAGATGTTTGAGTAATCAGCTAAAGAAAAATTTTTCTGTAGGTCATGGATGAAGCTGATAGGATTTTAAATATGGATTTTGAGATTGAGGTAGATAAAATTCTAAGAGTTATTCCTCGTGAAAGAAGAACACTACTATTTTCTGCCACAATGACAAAGAAAGTTCAAAAACTGCAGCGGGCTTCTCTACAAAATCCTGTCAAAGTAGAAGTATCAACAAAGTACCAAACAGTAGATAAATTGCAACAATACTATGTTTTTATCCCTGTGAAGTTCAAGGTAAGAAGACGTTTTTTCTTTATAATTATAAATGTTACACTCCGCACCTCACCTGATTTTTTAGGACGTGTATTTGGTTCACATCTTGAATGAGTTGTCTGGCAATAGTTTTATGATATTTTGTTCAACTTGCAATAACACTATGAGAACTGCCCTTCTCTTGAGGAGCTTGGGATTCATGGCTGTTCCCTTACATGGACAGATGTCTCAAAATAAGAGGATTGCAGCTCTTACTAAATTCAAAGCAAAAAATAGATCTATCCTGATTTCTACTGATGTTGCTAGCAGGTCAGTAGATTGAAAGTATTCAGATGATTTTCAGAAGCCTATTCAACTCATGTCATATGCCATTCACAGAGGTCTGGACATTCCGCACGTCGATGTTGTCATCAATTTTGACATACCAACTCACAGTAAAGATTATATACATAGAGTTGGAAGGACAGCTAGAGCAGGACGCTCTGGAATTTCTGTGACATTCGTGACTCAGTATGATGTAGAACTTTATCAAAGAATAGAACAGCTCATAGGGAAGCAACTACCTTTGTACAAGACTGAAGAGCAAGAGGTAATGGTGCTTCAAGAAAGAGTTGCAGAAGCTCAACGCATAGTCAAAATGGTCCGTATACAAATTCTTTATCCACTGTTTTATGAATTTCTCTATGTTCAGAGGAACAAATGATGATGTTCCCCCTTGGAGAAATAACATTCCCCGCATTAATTTTAAAAACCAAAATCGAGATTCGTTTGGACATTGAAAGACAGCATTTTTTTGTTTCCACAATCGAGAAGCTATGTTTTGGGATACGAATCCAACGATGCGGACAATAAATTATTCCGCTCTGGTCTCGCAAGGGCAAATCCGAAAGAGCGGTATCCTCGCTCCGTTCTTGAATCCAACGATTCCAAGATCTGAAATGTATACGAGATGGAACAACGCTATTTCTGAAACCAAAGAAATCACATGTAAGGAATAACGGTACCTTCCAACATTTCCTCATATTTTTCAAATAAATATTTTTATAAATAGCGCGTCACAATCGTCGATCAGAAGCCACGCTTAGAGTGTCCTTCCTGCATAGTGATTTCCTCATGTATTTTGATCCACCGAATACTGTATCCATGGCTTTATACAGCAAGTTGGTATCGGGAATCAAATTTGTAAGCTTATAAACCGATTAACATAAGTAATTAGATATTAGTGGTTTCGACGAAAGTGGGATTTTTCGCGTCCGAGGCTCGCACAAGCCACCGCGATTTTCAATCGTTGCGCTTAAAGTTTTGTAGGGTGTATTCTATCGGTACCCAAATCCACTTTGTCCTTGGTTTTTGAGTAACTTTGCATTCCCTCATTTTTTATATTGGAGAATTAGGGGTCAAAATGTCAATTCCGTCCCCTGTCCAGAATACAATATTCGCTATAAAAACCAGTACTATGCTTATACAAGGTCACTAAGTCCTACGCCTAATCACGTATTTAAAATTCTATACTTTTGAATGAACCATTTCACCATTTTGCGTCAAAATAAAAAACTCAGCTTTCATACGGGCAGATGACATTTTGTCCGGAGATTTGCATCAAAACTGTTGGAACAGCACAAACAATGATGGCGAACGTCCCGATCATCAATATGACCATATTATCATTGAAATATCTTAAAGGCTTGAAAAAGTGCGGTAGAGTGGCTCTAGAATCGAATCTGTGCAGTAGCGGGCAGTTTGAATGTGTTTTTGAAATCGCGTACAAAATTTCCGGTCAGTTCCGCCGCCCTGGTGTACCGTTACCCTGTGAACTCTATCGCGCTTACAAGTAGAGGACCAACCTTGTGGATCACGGATTTGGCCAAAACTCTGGGAATCATCTTGTTTCGGTGAGAAATGATACAGCTATGGACATTAGCATTGCTAGTATACCTATATGGTCGATTCCGTTAAAACTGCACTATTTTGACCCCGAAATCGGCGGAGGAAGAGAAATCGGCCAAAATTCATTTTCGACAGGAGCCCTCAGA